>APFE030284834.1:30574-60961 GCA_000404065.3 Pinus taeda
AAAGCTGAAAGCAAACGCAAACCCTAGCAAACCCTAATTTTACCAGCTAGCTCTACTAATGCAAGAAAGAGGATTCAAGCTACTGGGAGAGATGCCATTGACTTCTAAGAAGATGAAATGCATGTATCTAAGCTATGTCTACAACAAAATATGAAAGAACCATCTTTTTATATTTTGGAATAAGTTGTTAGAATTATCATGCATGCGATTTAACTGTTTTTGACTGTGCAAAGGTGGATTGGCGAGAGGAAATGCTTGGAAGAGGTCAGGAAGGTTTAGAGAGGGCCTAAGGGGTCCCTAACACTCTTCCTGAGAGTTTCACAGAGTTTGGCCTTCAAGAAACCGCTTTCATGAGCTTCTATAGGAAGTCTGCAGGGGTTCTACAGGGTGTCTAGAATTTCTACAGGATGTTTGTAATTTTCTACATGATGTTCAGAAATGGGATTTTGGAGCATAGATGGAGGGAAAAAGGTGGATTAATGAGTATGGAGGTGAAATAGGGGTGTAGGGGAGTTCAAGACTTGGAGGATGGAGTTGAGGAGTGGCGCAGATGGTTAGATTTGTTCAAGGAGGGATGAAACGATGTTGCACAAGAAGATAAGAATCATGGAAAAGTAAGCGAACAAGGCAAATGTAAGGTAAGGGTTCTAAGTGAAGGATGAAGCAGGTAGGTTGGATGGAGTATGGGAAGGTAAGGAAGGATAACAGGTACTCTGCAAGTGGTTTTTCAAACTGGACAAACAAACACTTATAAAACCTATGACCTAGTTACTTCACTCTATTCTGACCTAAGTAACAGCAAAAGGAAATGAACAGAAGTTTATTCGAAATGAAATGCGTGAAATAAATATATAACCAAGCAATCATAAACTAAATCATTTAAACACTACTAGTATCATCATCTACAAATGAGGATTCCAACACTAAGAATTGCATGACAAAGCAAAACAACGTTTTTATTGGGAACAATGTCACCTTTGTCCCAGCTCACGATCCCACTGAGGGAGAGGTGAGATCAAAGGTGCTTGATCAACTAAATCTGAGCATGAAAAAGCCTATCTGATCATTAACCATGACCTATGTAATCAGCAAGGTGTTAATCTACTAAACAAAAATTATTTTGCAAAGACATAAAAACAAATAACAATACATGAAGGAGGCCTTGGTTCTTAGGTTGGGCCCAACCCCAAGAGCTACAGGCTCCTATAAAAAAATCAGAGCTGATTCCAAATAGAACTACTTTTCATTATCCAAAAATAATCATCACAAGAAAGTTATGCAGCAGCAGCTACAAGAAAATGAGCTGAGAAAATGATAGCACTCTAGTGCAAAAATACAACAGTTCCCAGAAGTAAACTACGAAGGCTAAGGCCTTCTTATTTATACACTATGAGGAGCCTAGCAACCCTCCTAAATTCAAGGGACTCGGCTGTTCCAAATGCAGTAAACAGTCACTCTTCCCAAAGCTGCTTGGCTGCCTTTAGGATTCGTTTTGGTGGCCTGTTGAGCTCGGAGTTGAGGGTGGAGTTTCAAGGAAGGCCATTTAATACTAGAGACAACCGTCCTACGAATCCTCACCTCAATCTTGCCTATCACTTGTCCCATGATTGCTTGCTTTTGCTCCAAAACTTGTCCAAAAAACCTGAAATAACCACGTATTAGCCTCCCTAGTGGAGTGACCACCCTTATTCCTTCAAACAACATAAACATACTAAAAAAACACGCATAATCTATGAAAAATGGAGGATTGAACAAGGATAATTAGGAAAAATGAGCCCAATAAGTTACCCAATTCGGGGCTCATCATGCTCCAAATCGAACTCTGGTTCCTTTGTTGGATCATTGTGAACCCAAGCACTCTCTTTGGGCTTCTTGCCCTTGTCATCTCCTGTTGTTATACCACTTTGGGGCACGATGTTTACATTTTGGGTCCTCTTCGCGTAGCTCAGAACTCATCATTTGCAAGTTCTAAGTCAGTGGGGGTTGGATTGTTCCTTTATCGCACAACCTCGCTATCAGCATGGGGCAGTCCTCTATCTCATTATCAAACCGGGTACAATATAAACATGATGCTCTCATTGGATTTGTACAATTGCGGGCATAATGCCCTAGCCCTCTGCAATTGTAACAAATCAGCTTTCTGCATCCCCTTCCTGGTCCCATTGTAGCTCAACCTCATTCGCGCCGCTAAAATCCAATGCCTGTCATCCCCGCATTTTGATCAAGGGCTCACATTTAAGCCTGAACTCTGTAGGTAGGGGTTCGATCCATCATTAGTTCGTAACTTCTACAGGTGCACTCATCATGGCCTACTGATCTGTAGAAGTTACAGAACAACTGTTGGGACATCTGCATATACTTTTGTAATAGGTGGTAGTTATGTGTATAATTCTTCCCTCCTATCTAACAAATCGCGCAACATAATGCAGGTTTCGTGCTCGGTCCTGCTTGTGCCTCTGGTCTCAATGGCATTAGTCCTCCTCCCGCCAGGTAGTTAGCGAAAACTAGACAATGGTCCTTGTCATGTCCCTGGCCTTTGCACTTTATGCACCATAACTCCTTGTGTGCCTTTGGGTGAGTTGTCCTATCTTGTTTCAAACTCTACATCTCTAGACACAAATTTTTCAACTGCGTGTGGATCTGTTGGACTCCCAGACTAGGATCTTATATTGGGGTCTTGTGTATTCTCATTTCAATCTCCAAAGCTTCGGCATGAGTGGATAGCTTCTGTTGTGACAACACCGTCCTTAGATGCAGTGTTAGTGACGCTACAAACCATACGCGATATTGCCCATCCATCAAGGTCATGTTGGCTTTGAAAATCATACCCTTCAGTCCCTGATATAGCTGCCAGGGGGTCTCACCTAGAAGCATCATAATTTCCTTAAACTCGATAATTAATTCTGTCTCCGATTTTGGCCTACTAAATTCCCTATTTAGTGCAGCTATCACTAGAATGCTTAATGTACCACGTCAGTGTGTGATCCTGCAATGCACTTACCAGTGTTGCCTTCTTTATGTTTTCATCCGTGACTCCTTGCGCTTCCCATACAGCCTTTACCACAAACAAAAATTGGTCCAGGTCTTCGTTCCCTCCTCCTTTGAACACAGAAAACTTTATTGCACTCACCATATTGAACTGTGGTGGTGGCGGAGATGGTGTGGGCAGAGATGGGGGTGAAGATGGTGAAACTGGAGGTGGTGTAGGTGAAGGTGGTAGGCACGGAATTCGTTGCCTTATCAGACTAATCGCACTTCTTGGTGAAACTTTCGCGAGCTCCTCCTCACTTTCTCACCGAGGTGAAATCAAGGGGCTAGTTTCTATCTCTAGGCTACCTTTGTTTCTATAGATCCTCCCACATCATGTAGCCCCAAACATCAATTTATTCACATAACTCGCTTTTCACACAGTAGCATTTTAATCCAATTGTTCAAAGATTTAACATACTTACCTCATGGTTCTTTGAGGAAGTGTCGTTCCGCCTCGTTGTAGCTATGAAGTATCTACCATGAACTTGGTGATAAACCCTCCTATAACTCGATCGAGCCAATGGTCCACACCACGTGCAATCTTATCTTCCGATTCTTCTAGTCTACAAACCAACTTTGGAGTCCACACAATAGGTTTGTCGAGCCTACACCGTCCTTGACTGTCTGCTAGCTTCGCGATCCACTCATACAACTCAGAGGGGAAGGATGCAAAGAAACATTTGTGGATTTCCATACATAAGTAGCACTCTAATCATTGTTCCTTCGATACTAGTGGATTCCTATTTTCCTACACCAAAAACTCGTGAATTTTTCTATCCAGACACTCTTCAATTTCTTTATTTGTCGAATTCTAGTGACACGACATCAGACATCCCTTATGAAGATCCTGGTCCCGACAACGGAACCATTTGTTGGCTTGTTGGGGCCTAACCCAGGTTTAGAGGTGATATAACCAAAAAAATCTCAGTACTACTGGCCCTTTCGGAAATAGTCCATAGAGCACAGACTGAGGTCTCACCTGAAGTAGTATTGGAGGGTGCTAGAACCAGGTTTCGCACCCTGGAGATCTTTGATGAGTTTCAAGTGGTCCATGGTTTGACCTTGCACACACGTCGCTATGCACACTTACCCGTACCTCACAGCCTGAGATGCTGCCTTTGCTTAGCCCTACTCGGGGGCTGAACGATTTTATTACCCAAGCCTTTACTAGTATTATGCTATTAGTTAAATAAATTAGCTTACTTTCATGTGTAAAGTATACTTAGGAATCTAAATCATTCATATAGGTGCACAGAGTAAATAAATAGTACATTTTCAATTTATATCAAACATGCAATAACCCAAAAACAGATACATAGAATTAAGATAAAACTTCTCTTTATTATTCTCTTCCTTGGTTACAGACTCGACTCTACCTTGCACACTCAGCTGCAGAGCCTTCTCCTACCCCACGACACAAGACACACTTAGGCTCTTGCTCTGTGCTTCTACTTTGCTTCAACCTTTCCATCTATTACTTCGCTATATTTTACACTTAGAGCCTTGCTCTATTTATACAATCCCATGGTCCGCGGACCATGGGTAGGCCGACACTACATTACAAGACTAGGGCAAATAACCCTATGACTCTATTATACATTTCGCGCTCCGCGCCTATAATTCGCGGAGTCTTTACAACAAAATTTGGGCTTTGAGTCCCAAAACATGCCTTTCCTCTCTCTCTCTCTCTCTCTCTGTAGCCTCTCTAATATATATATAAAATATATATATATAATAATATATAATATATAAATTTATGTATGTATATATATATGTATGTATGTATGTATGTATGTATGTATGTATGTATGTATGTATGTATGTATGTATGCATGTCATTGTCAACAATGTATCAAGTTGTGTTATAAAGCTCCATAGGTAGTATGTTTTGATGGTCTTAAGTGTCATCGAACACTGAGGACAATGTTCCCCCAAGGGGGAGGGGTTTGTAACAACCTTTGGTTGATTTTCCATGTAATTAAAATAAGACTAAGGTCATGGGACATGTATTCCAAGATGAACAGTAGGTAAACATTAAGTGGGCATCACTTGTGGCTTATTAATGGTTTTGGAAATTGGAAAAGGAAATGGCAAAGGAAAAGGGGAAATAAATGGCATTTGATTAAGGAAATAAAGGAAAATAGGAGAAAAGGAAGATGAAAAGACACAAATATGCATGCAGGGGAAATTTGAGAGGAAATTAAGGAAAATGAAGAAAAAGGGAAGGAAGAGACTTGACATCAATGATAAAAGACATCAGACAAAAAATTCACATATTTTGACAATTTTTGGCTCAAAGCTTGTTCATTCTAGCTCTCTTAGACTCATGCACATTTAGAGAATTCTTGGAGCATCCTAGCATTCACTTGGACTTGGAGAGAAGAAATTAAAGGACATTAAAAGTAATATTGAGTAGTGAGAGAAGGTTGGATCAATAACTACAATTGGATTTCATTGCATGTAACATGTTGCATGTGTAATTGCCTTGCTGAGATTTGGATGCACGGTACTTGCATGTGGTTCTTTGGTCATTTCATTGTCATTGGCATGATATTTTCTTGGATTGACAGTGGTTTCATCCTTGCCTTTCCATTTCCTGGATAGACATGATGTATTGGGTTCTCTCTTTGATTAGCTTTGAATAGCTTACAAACTTGGATCCTGGTTGAGGTGTTCTTGGGAAAATTCCCAACGGTCAAGAGTGGGGATGGGATTTCTCTTGGAACTCTTGATGGATGGGTGGAGTTAGGAAAATTCCTCTGGAGTTAGTTAAGGAATTCAAAGGCAGCCAAGCTTGTTTTGATGTTAGTGATTTTTGAACCAACTTAGGTGAAATCAATGTGGTTGAGGGTTGAGGTGGTTTGGCCTTTAGAAGCGCTGGTTGGTTCTATTTTGGTTTAACCCATATGATCCCACATTCATGCTTTCTATATGGCACGAGGGTGATTTGATGAAAAAAGAGATTTGGTTTAGCCTAATCTATGGTCAGGTGGTACGTGGAAGTCTGTGACTTGGTTGGCTTTTGAATATTAATATAAGTTATTTTTTATATGATCGATGAACACTAGTACTAGTTATTATTTTGATCTTATGACTGGTTTGTAACAGATTCTATGCTAGTTATATGATGGTTATGTGCATGGTTATGCTTTAATATTCCCTTGGAATCACTTCAAATTGAATTTTCAAACAAAATTTATGCAATTAAAACAACAAATACACACCTTTTTCTTTCTTTTAGAAGATCAATCTGGAAATGGTTGTAACTCTATAATTTTGGCTCTCCAAAGTCTAAATTTTTTTTATGTGATATCTCTATGATTTTTCTTTCCAACACCACAAGTTAGACCAAAATTGGATTCTTCAAGGTAACGTTATGCCAAATCTCCCACGATGACTTGATTATCGACTAGTTCAATAGAATGAAATTGTATTGAGTTTTGCGTGTCCCTTTTTCAACCTTCGGCCCTGAAAATGATAAAACAAAACTACAAAAGGTCAGTGGAGGTGGCTGGTTGGTAAAGTTAGACTCGTAAAGAAGGTGAGATCTTGTGCTCAAGCCTGAGCTCGGGCGTTGACTAGTCACGGGGATACTTGCCTGGGCCAAGCCCGCTCACCTTTTGGTATGTGGATGAAGCTCGCCTGGTCGGAGCAATAGAATAGGGTTTCAGAATGGTGCAGGTATTTGTTTCTAATGGAGGGCGCAAGAGGAGGGAGATCGACTCCCTCCTACAAAGAAGTAGCAGCTGGTAGAGGCAAAACACCGACAATCAGCAGCAAAAGTTTTATGGATGGCAGGAACAAAGATAAGGAAAAGGAAACAAAAGGGAACAAGACCAAGGAAAATAGTAGCACAAAGGACACAGAGGAAGAAGACAAAAGTCAGGGTGCAAGAGACAAAAAACAAAAGGGACCCTGCAAACCTAAAGCAGAAATCACTCCTCGAATAATATTAAATGGTCCTACTCTACAGGCACACAGGGAACACATGGGAACCTATGCCATTATCTGTAAATTCATGGGACTCTGGCCCACTAAAAAATCTTTGCAGAGGTGGATCAAGTATCACTGGAAACCAAAAGGAAGCATTGACCTACATCTTGGGTCAAAAGGATTCTTCACACTAGTGTTCTCAAACATCGAAGACAAAGACAGAATATTTGAAGGAGGACCCTACTTTTATTCAGCAATCGGTCTTTATTTGAGGCCTTGGAAGATGAACTTTGTTCTAGAGAGGGAAACCTTCACTTAAGTCCCTGTTTGGGTAAGGCTCTATTCTCTACCTTTGGATTATTGGCAATCTGAATTGCTAACTTCCATTGGCAACAAATTAGGATGTTTCATCAAAACTTCTGAAGCCACAAGAAGGGGTAAATATACCTCCTTTCCTAGAATATGTGTGGGAATGGATCTATCAAGTGCTCTTCTGGAGGAAGTAATCTTGGAATTTTTTGATGAAGAATGGGTGTAGGCAGTGGACTACGAGCATATCCCATTCAGATGCCGTAGATGCCATGAGCATGGACATTTGTTCAGAGAATTCCCTCTTGGTAAAACAGAGAATAAAAGAAAACCTGATACCTTGAAGGAGACTGATAGCTTTCAGAAAGTGACAAGTAAAGGGAAAGTGGGAAAAAAGGGGCCAAAGCAACAACACAAGAAGGCGTAGAAGAACAGTCTAAACAAGTTTCAAGTGCTGGAAGAGAATGAAGAAATCACGAGAGAAAACCAGTCTCAGACGACAGGTCCTAATGAAGAAGAAAAGGAAGAGGATAACAAACATTCTCAAGATATTGGTTATCCAAAATATCCAATGATGATTGAAACACAAATGGAAATGGACCAGGAAATGACCCAAAGTGAGATAGATCTGGAGGATTAGGAACTACTGGAAATACTGGAAAAGAAGAACCTAGATCTAGAAGGATTCTTGATGCAAGGAACCAAGGAAGGAATAGATTCTCTGCCTCAAGAAGAATGCAACAGAATACAGCAGTTGCTTTTATGGAAAGCTCAGGAAAAAGGAATGGAAAAAGGCAAAAACATTCACAAGCAAGAGCACCGAGGTGTGAAAACTATGAAAGCAACTCCAGGATTAGCAACTAGAAATCTAGGAAAGAAGAGGGGCAGAAAAAAGAAAAATGAGCTCCTAATGGAGTGTGGAAAGCTAATGATAGGTTTGAGTAAGATGAAAGACTTAACAAGTTACTCCTTTACAAATCTTTAATTATGAAGTTCATATATTGGAACATCAGAGGTTTAGGTAGTAAAAGAAAGCAAAGAATGCTAAGTAACATAATGAAACTAGCAATGTTGGACATTATCTTCATTCAGGAAACAAAATGCTCTATTCATAAATTAAAACAGATCCAGAGAAAATGGCTTGACAGATTTGAGTTTTTAGAAGTTAAAACAGAGAACATAGCGGGAGGTATCCTAACTCTATGGAACCCATTAAAAGTTAGCATAATAGATGCGGAGGCATCTAGAAATTACCTTTCAATAAATTTTCAACCAGTTGGGGTATCAGTTACCTTCCTGGTCACTAACATTTATGGGCCTCAAAGAATAGATGAAAAACTCAGGTTTCTTGAATCCTTGGTTGATCTTAGAAGCAGACATGACGAAATTCCTTGGATCATGGGAGGAGATTTTAACATGATTAAATCTCTTTCAGAAAAACAAAAGGTGGTACCAGACTGCTAAGTAAAGATTCAATAGCATTCCAAACCTTCACAGAGGAGATGAAACTAGTGGACTCTGAAACACACAACGGTCGTTTCACTTGGAATAATAAAAAAGGAGGGGAGGCACAGGTCGCCTCCATATTAGACAGATTTTTGTTATTAGAGGAGCTTATGCTCACAAACAAAGAAATTACTGCTAGTGTTCTCCCCTTTGGTGGCTCGGATCATTGGCCGATTCAATTAGAAATCAAAGGGATTGATTCTCCCAGGAATAGACCCTTCAGATTCGAGAATATGTGGCTCTCCCATCCAAATTTCATCAGCAATATAGAAAAATGGTGGTCCAAAGATTTGCATACACATGGCACTATAATGTTCCTCCTTCATAAAAGACTCAAGCACATAAAACTCAAGCTCAAAGAATGGAACAAGAAGGATTTTCGCAAAATTTTTGTGGATTAAAAATCAGTGGAAATCAAACTCCAAGAACTCTATCAAGCACTGATCACGGATGGTTTTGATAAAGTCAAAAGTGAACAAGCTGATAAATACCATCATGAATGGGAAACATTATGTAAACAAGAGGAAATCTTTTGGAAACAAAAGTATCGAGTTCAGTGGCTTAAAGAAGGTGAACATAACACCAGATTTTTCCATAGATCCACCATGGCCAATAGAGCTCACAATAGAATCTCTTTGATACTGAATGAAAATGGAGAACTTCATACCTCTCATAAAGGTATCGAAATAGTGTTGGTGCAGCATTTTAGAGGCATCACTGGGGAAAATAATCTAAACAAAGAGCAATATATCAAGGAAATTACAAAAAATATCCCTAAGATGGTGTCTAGAGAGGACAATTTTAACCTGAATAAACCAGTAACTGAAGATGAGGTAAGTGAAGTTATTAAACACATGCAGAACAAAAAATCTCTTGGACCAGATGGCTTCAATGTAGACCTTTTTAAGGCATTCTGGAACATTGTCAAACGAGATATCCTGAATGTGGTAGATCATTCCAAAAGAAATAGGACTATTCTGAAAGCCCTCAATACCTCCTTCATCTCCCTTATTCCCAAACAGGATTCAGCCCTGACTGTTGATAAGTTTAGACCCATTGCTTAATGCAATGTGGTTTATAAAATTATATCCAAGGCGCTAGCCAGTAGACTCAAACTGGTATTCCCTTCTTTAATTTCAAGGGAACAATAGGGTTATGTGGAAGGTATACAGATCCTAAACAACATTATTCAAGCTCATGAAGTAGTTCATACACTTACCAGTAAGAAACAGGCTGGTATGATCATGCAATTAGACATTGCCAAAGCATATGACAAGGTGAACTGGATTTATGTCAAGAAGTTCCTTTCTGCGTTTGGGTTCGATCACAACTGGATCAGATGGGTTATGGTTATGGTTACTTCCTCTAGATTTTCAATTTTAGTGAATGATTCACCCTCAGGTATGTTCACTCCTTCTAGAGGTCTAAGGCAGGGAGACCCTCTCTCTCCCTTTCTCTTCATCATCATGATGGAAGGTTTGGGCAAGTCCATTAAATGAGCCAAGGTTGTGGGAATAATTAAGGGCCTTTAGTTAACAGAGAATGGTCAATCAGTGAATCACCAACAATTTTTGGACGACACTATGCTGCAAGGTATTCCTACAGTCAAAGAAGCCTTGGCTTACAAAAAATTTCTATTTAACGTTGCCTTGGCGTCAGGTATGGAAGTTAATCCATCCAAATCTAAAATATTTTTCTTCAATACTAACATTTCCATTCAGAGAAATATCTCCAGAATTTTGGGCTTCCAGAGGGATTCCCTTCCTTCAAAATATTTGGGAATTCCGCTCACAGCTAGGCCACTGCACAAAAGTATTTTGGAACCGGTGCTCAACAAGATGCAAGACAAAGTTAAAAAATGGACTATCAGATCATTGAACCTTGCTAGTAGGTTGATCTGGTCAAGGTCGTTCTATAATCTATCCCTGTGTTCTTTTTATCAACCCTCCCAGCCCCCAAAGGAGTGTTGCAACAATTCAACAATATTCAGAGAGATTTCCTTTGGGGAAAAGAGGAAACCAGGAAGAAATGGGCTCTGGTTTATTGGGAAGAAATCTGCAAACCCAAGAGTCATGGGGGCCCAGGCTTAAATGATCCGGAGATTCTAAGTAAAGTTTTGGGAGCCAAGCTTTGGTGGAGATGGGTTAAGGAACCTGAAGCTCAATGGGCCATGACCTGGAAAGATGCAAGCTCCTGGAAAAAAAAAATCTTATAAGAATTTTGGGGAACATAAAAGGATCCTACATCCGAAATAAAGCCTGGGATAACAGAAGCCTAGTTCAAGACAACAGTTTCTGGGAGATCAGGGAAGGAGATCTAGCTCTCTTCTGGGAAGATAAATGGCAAAAACAACCAATCTTATTAAAAGAGGATTTCATGTGCCTCAAGCAAGAAACTGACTCCCAAGGATTAACCAAATTTAATGATTTTTGGACTCTTCCTCATGACACTGGTAAATGGAGAAACTGGAGAATAATAGACTGCAGAGATGAGAGTCCTATAAAAACAAAAACAGAGGCACTAATGGGCATTTTAAAATAAAGGAAAATCTTGGTATAAAAGGGACAGGATCAGTTAAGATGGGGCCTCAATCAAGAAGGAACCTTTAATCTTAGGGAAACAAAGAGGATAATCTTGAATCTTGATTCCTGCATTCCGAACAATTCCTGGCAACAACTTTGGAGCTAGCAAGGATGGATGAAGATCAAGCTATTCATGTCGTTAGTCCATCACAAGAAAATCTTAACTTGGGACAATATTAGAAAAAGGGGAATTATTGGGCCCTCTAGATGTCAGCTATGTGAAGCCCAAGAGGAAATAATGGAACACATTCTCAACAGCTGCACATTCACCACCTGGTTGTGGGATTCCTTTGCCACAATTTTCCAACAGACAGACAGAGATAAAGACAGTGTTATTAACACCCTAAACAAGTGGAGAAGGAACTTCTCAGAAAATGAGCTCCTTAATTTGGCCTGGGCCTTCACGCCAAGCTTCATTATCTGGAATGTCTAGAAAGAAAGGAATAAAAGAATTTTCAGGGGTGAACAAACTACCCCTCTTCATCTGTTGGGCTTGATCCTGAAGCAAATTAAGGAGACAGTTAGCACCACTATCCACAATTTTCTCAAGAATCCTCCTACTAATTATGAGTTGAAAACTCTCATACAACTGGGTTTACATGAGCTCATTCCCCAAGATCAGTTTAGAAAGGAAAAAGATATGGGTACCGAGAAGAATTTCTAGCATCCTTCACTGAAAGGTTATCTAAAATGTAATATTGATGGTGCTTCAAAAGGCAACCCTAGAACTACAGGTTATGGAGGTCTTTTAAGAGATGAAGATGGAAACATCATCTTTGTTTTCCATTGACATTTAGGGATAACCACCAACAATATGGATGAATTAATGGCTTTGGAACATTATTTAGAGCTTCTGAAACTGACATATTGTTCCAATGTCATTGTTGAAGCAGATTCAGAGATCTCTATCAATGCGGTCAAGAGAATCAATTGTGGAACAACGCCAGAGAAGGTATCGAAACACTAGAGACTAATTCAGGTGTATTAGAGAATTCAAAATCATCTTCTGAGTCTTCGAACTGTAAGTTTTAATCATGTTTGAAGAAAATCCAATAAGCTCGCGGATACTCTAGCCAATCAAGGTGTGAAAAATTCAAAGTATAGAACTGAGCTGATGTGGCAGGAGATACATCAGAGCAGTTTCAAAGCTCTCTGCAATGAACAAGCGGCAGTGGACATAGAGATTTTCAATTACTGGGAAAGAGTAAATAGTTCAAAATGAAGGTTTCTATGCACGTTCATTTGCGGTACTTCAGTTGGTTCCTGGATGAAGGGCATGCTCAAACCAGTCACTCTTCACTGGGGAGTGAGTTGCCCTATCTCCTTACTTCTTCGATTTGCAGCACTGAGTCCTTTTCTCAGTCCGTAATAGTCTCAGAAACTTGTTCCGAGGTGTTTTTACGCGAGCAGAATGGTTGGTTCTTTCGGAAGGCGAACATTTTCTTTCATTTCGCTTATGGGGGGGAATACCAGACACATAGTGGTTTCTGGTTGCTCGTTGGGCTTCAAAGTTGAAAGTGGTATAGGAATTGTGGGAGTGATTCCAATGGGCTCCTGACGCATGGCAAGGGATGGTCAGAAATACCACCTCCCATCGCACCCTATCCTTTGTGCAGATAAACATTGCGATAGTGTTCCGTGCTGTTCGATTTTGCTATGGGAGTCAGCGGTTGGATTTGGGGGTGCAGCTTGGTGGGGCGTACAATACTTTCACACCTTGCGAAACCTTGTAATAGGAGTTTTCGGTGTATTCCTTTCGGTCTAACTTCCTTTTATCCATCCTAGGAATTAATTTTTGTAAGGTTAACTTTTCCCTTGTTGAGGGGAAGATCATTTCAAATCAGAATGAATGGATTTCTTGGGTCATTAAAGCATAATTGCTTTTTGTAAATGTTGTAACTATATTTTTTTGGATATTGAAATAGAAGGGCAGTCTCTTGCCTCAGCAAAAAAAGATAAAACAAAACTACAGTCCATTTACTTTCAACCACATTTTACGAAATTCAAATCCAATGCTTGGAGAGAAAGTTATGACGATTTTCCCTAGGTCTCTTGTTTGAGATTAAATTCTAGAGCCTGCAAAAACCCAAACTTCCTTGGATCATATCTCCGAAAGTATATTGAACCAAGATCCAAATTTCATACATGAAGTTGAACAATATTTCTGATCCACGTGGTTTAAATTTCAACTTCTGAAGCCTCATAGAAAAAAATGATAACGAAAATTCCAAGATTTCCTCTTTGAAGAAGCGAAACCCTAGAATCCGAAGCTCTGATACCAATTATTATGCAACCAACTCACAAAATAGAAGAAATGATAGATCAACGACTTGAAAATTATCCTCTTAGAGAAGGAAATCTCCTTTATATTAATTAAAGTAACAATTATAGGATGATACAAATGAAGAAAACTCCTTTATATATATAGAAGTCTAAGGGGTCACAATATAATCAAAGCCTACATAACAATAATAATGTAAGGGCACAACAATAACAATAATGGGCTTCTATGGGGCACAACAATAAAAATATGGGGGATACTTAACAATAACAATAAGGGGAATACGCTATTATTATAGGAACCTAAAAATATTAGATTGAGGAGGCATGCCATGAATGGTTTACTTATCCATCTCTTTCCCAAATAATCAAAAGGTTACAAGGGAATCCTAAACCCCAGTCGGTCATACATAGGAGGAAGATATTATTTGATATAACGATCATGTGATTTTATCCCCTCACTCCACACTTAAACCCAACATTTTAGTGGAGCTACACTCCTCACCTATTGTAGACTATTCCATGTTTTAAAAAGGTTATTCTCATGCATGCCACTGCTTATGTTGTGCCGGGATGAAATAGGACATTCTTGGACTTCATTACATGTCTCCCTAAATAAAAAAAAAAGTAAGTTATCATGGTGGCAGTTGATTGTCTCTCCAAATACACCCATTTTTGTGCCCTGCCACACCCATTCACTCTGACATTAATGGATCAAGTATTCATCAATCAAATTCTAAAACTGTGTGGCATGCCTACTTCTATTGTGTTTGATCGAGATCCCACCTTCACTAGCAAATTTTGGCAAGATCTATTCAAGCTACATGGCACGTAGCTCCAAATGAGTACAAAAATCACCCTCACCCCCAAACATATGGCCAAACAAATGTTTGGAGATGTACCTGAGGTTCTTTTCTTCGGAAAAACAACATCAATGGGCACAATGGTTACCTTTAGAAAAATGGTGGTATAATACTAATTATCATGAAGAAACCAAGATGACACCATATTAGGTGGTGTATGGCCAACTCCCACCTTCACCAACTTATTATCTTCCAAAATATTCCAAGCTGTAGAGTAGTGGATCAGCCATTGCACCACCACTCTCACTCTTTTGAATATCCATAAAGCTCAAAACTGAATGAAGTAACATGTTGACCAACATTACTCTGAAAGGTATTTTAAAGTGGGTGACCAAGTGTTTCTTTGACTCCAACCTTATAAGTAGACATCTCTTAAAGGAAAGGGCTTCCAAAAATTAACTCAAAAATTTGATGGGCCTTATATGGTGATTCAACGTATTGGCTCAATCACCTACAAATCGGCCTAGATAGCCACTTCACAAGTCCACCCAATCTTCCATCTCCCTTACCTCAAGAAAGTAGCGGGACAAAATTGCAAGGTTTAAACCATACTTCCTTAATTGGATGAGGAAGGTTCTCTCGGGATTTGACCAGAACTAGCACTGGATTCATAGGAAATTCATATTCAGTTGCACTATCAAGGAATTACTTATTTAGTGGAAACACACCTTACCAAAATATGTGACATAGTTACCGACAACTATTCTCCAACAATTTCCGTAGCTCCAACCTTGAGTACAAGGTTACTTCTAAAGGGGGAGGGCATGTTAGGGTGTGACCCTAACCCATTTATTAATGTAATAGGCCCAAAGGTCCCTGTAAGATACATGATTCATTAGTTTCCTAAATAAAGCTCATAAGCAGTTAACCACATTAGTGATGATAATAAGTCATTGACCCGCATTATAAAAAACAGACCAAAATTAGATAGTTTAGTTAAGGATGATGAATAAACGGGTCATATATAATAAACAAAGTGGTCAACTCACATTATGCAAGTGACCATGAGTAGTTATGGTTTTGGATCTCATGAAACTATATAGTCAAAGATAACAAGGGAAGTCTTGTCAATTATTTTGTATTTAAGTTCTGCTTTTCTAGAAGTTTCCCCCTCGAAGAGACAAGTGAATGCTATATTCTTCTACTCATAATAAATATCTTCATCTTATCTCATTTATGGCATTATTTATCTGATATTTTCTTGCATTTTGATGTTATCTACCGGTCAAGAGCGTTATAAAAGATTGGGGGAGGGTGTGGTTGTCCCACCTCATGCAACCATACATGTTAACTTGTATTCATTCCCTTCATAATAATATGGAAACTTGTTCTCTATCAACGACCTCCTAGTTGGGTTACCTCGACTCCATATTCTTCTATTGTGCCTATGACATTCCCCCATCGCTGGTGGGATATTTCCACCGCAACACATGCTTTGTGGAGGTTAATTCTAACTGTCATGGCCCCACAATATGTAGTTATTTTGGTGATTCGACTTTAGTTTAGGGGAAAGGTCTATCCTATGTCCATGGTTATGAGAGTTTCATATTACATGGTGGTCCCGCCTTTCAGGACGTTGGCCCTCAATGCATGCATCTAGTGCCAAATATCCATGAGAGGAGTAGGAAAATGGTGGATGAGGAGGTAACCCATATAATTTTGGTGGCTACTACGATGGAAACTCAAGTAGGGGAGGGTAATGACTAACAAAGGTGATTCCTCAACATAAAGCATTTACAAGCTCCGTAAAATGACCATTACTCGATAATTTTTTCTAAGTCCAACCTATACAAACCTTCAACACTTTTAGTTTGATAGCTTTTATATAGTGGATGTTGGTTCATATTCTTTATAGTCCCTTGCTTGTGTGCAATGGTGTTGGCATTTTTTGTTTCTTGTGGCTGTCGAATTGTACTCAGAGTTTCTCCATCTTTGTTAATTTTTTGTCTCATCTCACTTGAATCCACTCTAGACCTACTTGGAAGCTAAGTATTTACTACGAAACCTTGTTAATTCATACTTTGTATTATTGTATTATTGGTTTCTTTGTTTTCTAGTGGTCATCATCACTCTGGGTTGTTCTGAACTAGCACACCATGCCTTTCCATAGGATGCATTATTGTTGGGGGTCTGGTGGCAAAGGCCCTCAAGGTCGACTACAACCTCAATCCCAAGCACAAAATGTTGTATCTATTTTCCATTCCACAACCCCTCTGAAAATCCAAGAGGAAGTATATCAACTAGAAGCCTTGACCACTAAAAACCTCCAAGCTTACTCTGATTTGGAAATCCAGGAAGAAGTAGCCAATTGGGTTCTAGATCCTAGGGATACCAGGGGAAGAAAGAGCCAATATCTTAACTCTCATATCCTCCACTGGAAAATGAAGACACTTCTGGGTAGGGTCTTGAAGGAATATCATGAGGACTACAAAAACATCATCCTTTTTTTTAATAAAATTTAGCAGGTTCAATGCCACCATTTCTCTTGTTGTGTCGGTCTCGATGCTCAGCTAGCTCACATAGAAGGCCATCTACAATGTGGTTTGAAACCTCCAACCATAGTAGGTACAAATGCCCAAGATTAGACCTGACTCACTTCATAAAATACTTGATTTCTTTACAGCCTTTTGGCTTATGTTTTTTTACTTTTAGTAGTTAAGCTTATTTCAATATATAAATTTAGTAGTAAAATAGCATTTCAAAATAAAAGATAAATTATTGTAAAATAGTGTTAAGAAAGGTGGTCTATGTTGTCTACTATTTTGATATTGATAGTGAGAATTTATAGGACTTTATGGAAGAAGCAAGTTGTGTAGGCCTGACACTAGCATGATTAATTCTCATCCTTATTCTATATAGAAGTAATAATGGTTTTTATAGTTATTTGTGTATTAGTGTTAGAATGTTTATAAATAAAATAAAATAAAGGTAATAGTGATTAAAATAAAATTAATCAAAAGCTAGTTGATATTATATTATTAAATAAAGAATTAATAAAACAATATAAATTTTTCAAATTTTGGTTTTGGAAAAAATGAAGTTTTACCTAGTTATCTCAATGATTTTGCATGAATGTGTAGTTTGAGACCATAATACATCTATAAAAAATAGAAGAAAATGAATTAAATTTAAAAGTGATTTATAATAAATGGACCTGATTTAAAATAATTTATATTGATTTTTAAAATCAAAGAGATCACTTTTTAAATATATATATAAAATAATTTAAGTTAGAATTTTTACATTGATAATAATGTTATGCTTAGATAAATAATGTATAAATACAAATAATTAAAATGAAAAATAAGGAATTTCATAGCATTTATTTAAACATTAATAAAATTATTCAAAATTAAAATACCTTGAAGTGAAGATGTACTAAATTGTGGAGAGAATGTTCTACACAATTTTAATAATATTGAAAGAATTATCATAATTAAACTTATAAATTGAATTATGATAATTAAAATTATAAATTTAATGTAAACAATATGTAAAATGAAAATAACAAAAAATTGTATTACTATTAAAAAACATATATATACCCAAAATTAAAAGATCAAAATTACTTGGCTATTATTATTAGTTTAAAAAAGAGAAGAAAAGAATTAATTTAATAAGAACAAATTTCCATGAGTCTTATTCAATATACCTACAACACCCTATATAAATATGTGAATATGAATGCAAAGATAAAACTGACTATTATTATTAGTTTAAAAAATAAAAGAAAATAATTAATTTAATAAGAACAAATTTCCATGAGTCTTATTCAATATTACCTACAACACCTTATATAAATATGTGAAGATGAATACAAAGATAAAACTGAATTTCTCTTGAAGTGATTGGTCTCAATTAAAATTATATTAACTTGCATTTTTTTGCAATAAAATCTAACTCATAACACATAATTTATTAGGACATATAAATCAAATGAAATTAAAAACATTCATTTTCAATTACATTATGAAAATGATCTCTATAAAAATTCTAATTTATTAGTTTAAATTTATAAAGTTTGATTAAACAAAATATTCTCATTAAATAATAGTAATCTTAAGCATAAATGTATGATGATATTTTAAGAAGACCTTTCATCTTGATGACAGTTCTTGGTTTATATTCAAAAAGTTGATTAAAAATGTTAAGTGTGAATAAAACTCGAGAAGTTATTTCTTCAAATTTTGACCACCATAAAAACTTGCAAACAAGACCTTTCCAATTAGTAATCCTTAACATGGTTTAAGTTTTAGGATTTTGATTTCATGTGATTTCTTATGCTTTTAAAAAATATTGAAATTCACTAAAATTACATTGTAATGCCCTAAAACTCTTTTTTCTAAATTGTTATAAACTATTATTTGAATTTAGGAACCTAAATGGGCGGACATTGTAATAAATATTGCAAATGTTTTTATTTCAATAATAATGAATAAACAGATAATATTTATGAGAGTTGTTAATAAGTATGGATTGTTATTTTATAGAAGGAATTTCACTTTATTGATGATAAATTTTGAAAGACAAATGGCAAGCCTAAGAACTCCAATTCTTAAGAAAAATGATATTTGAATGGGGGACAAACAACATATTTTAAGGGCCACCTAGCACATAATGGATATGTCTTGATGGTATAACAAGACCTAGGAATTAAGTAACTAATAGTGAGAGGCTTTTCTACATGTTATGAGTTCGGGAGGGGTTAAGTTGAGTGCATAATAAAGTAAGGTAAAAAATAGAAGAAGTCTCAAGTTGAGGGAGTATAGGAAGATGTGCTTGGCTGAGACTGTATTAAGAGATTCCACCATCTAATTGTGAACGAGAGAAATTTGTGGAGTGAAAATAGTCAAGCTTGAGCGAGTCACTTCTACAAAATCACAACCCTTGTTTGAGGGTGCCTTTGTAAAGAGGTTTAGCTTATTGATCAATTATGAACATGTGTAACATCCCTTATCAATCTGTATCTCCCATCCGATTACAAGTTCATCTAATATCTAATGCATGCGTTTTAACAATAGAAGTTAATATGTAGCATTGATGTTCGTGTAAAATATTTGGGATCATGTACTAGGTCATTAGGAATTGTTATTTCGTTATCACCAATATTTCATATAATATAGTTTAAATATATTGTTGTAACAACTATTATTTTTCAAGATGAAAAATGAATATCTTGCAGGTTGATTGCTAGAAATATTACCATTATAGATGGAATATAATGCTATGAATGTTATTTTTTATTTGGATGAAAATTGAATATAACTTTCATTTTGGCTATCAAAAAATTTATCATTACGGGAAAGGATTAATATTCCTTTGAAACTTCATGACAAGGTTAACACACACTATTGTGTTGAAAAGTCCTTTAATAATTGTAGAATAATCAAACTATTAACTATTAGAGTAACACAATCAAATCAATAAAAGGAAAAGGTCAAAACAGAGTATACATCATTGGGAAGAGGATTTACCTCTTATACCCAAGGGAATGCCCAGAAAGGAAGGAGGGGGATTGATGTGAAGGTTGTAACCCTCCAAGTATTCCCTTCCCTACTGTCCAAAAATATTATCATTAGGTTAGAGTTTGATGCCAAGGGGGAAGATATGAGGATGATTTTACAATGTTCTCATTAAGCCTCTAGGGACAATTTTTAAACTAATATTTATCCTAGTGGAAACCTTCGGCTTCAAAGGAACCACATGGGTTCAAAAATCTCGAGGCCCCATTTTGGGTCAGTCCTATATGGGCTCTTTCCTTCTTCTATATCGTATTCCTTCTGATACAATAAGAAAAAATAAGGGAGGTACCACTACCTACCTCAAATAAAAAGAGTATTGTGCCTAGATATGAGACCATTAAACCCAATGCAAGGTGGGGTAGTAGGGAAGGAAGCCATAACATAAAATTGACTTATATATATGACCTAAATAAGAAAGGTAAGGGACTGGTCATAAACAAGAAAAAAATGGAATTACAATATCACCTATAGGAAATCGAGACCCTGAAGAGCGTCTGAGCATGCTCGGTAAATTATGCAAGGCACAAACCCAAGGAAAGAGATCCCTTATAAGAGTGGACTACTCTAGGCCATGTTCTATCGACTGATAGTGAGAAATGGTAGCGAGGGAAAACAAAGTGCAACTAAACTCTCAAAACCAAACAAAAGTAAAATTACCTAAAATGTTTGACTAAGACTCAAGCTATGATGGAGAATGGAAACAATGTGATACGAAAAATAAATTAGGATCAAGGTTGTCTAAAGACCAACCCACAAATTATCCACAGTAGAAAAATACCAAAACTCGCGAAGAGAAAACCCCAAATTCAAGAGTATTAATGTCAATCGAGTTATACACACCACATCAGAAACTTCATATATTTAGAGCACCATGCATAGATTTTACAGTAAAAATTGCTAAACCATAGGGTTATGGGTTAATACCCATAACCTATCATAGCAAAGAATTTTCAAAAGGAAAAAAACCAATAAATAAAATACCCAGAGAGATATTAAATATCAATGTCTTTCCATTAAAACATGAGAGGAAATTGTTCAAATAATGTTACAGATAATGGGGTTCCTAGGGTCTTAACCCTCTCCCAAATATTACAACCATGACTTGTAGCAGACTTTTAACAATGATAAGAAAAACTAGTGACTACTAGAAAGAAGCCATATGTAGCCAACACGAATTATAACCATGGAAGGAGATGAGTAAGAAAAGTCGGGTAGCTATGTTCATTATCGTGTTGAGTGTAAGGAATGTGAGAGAGGGGTTTGTCCAGAGGATAAATTACCTCCTCTCCTTAGCCTAAAATGAAGCATCCCTAGGCTCCCTCTTTGGAATAGTAATCATCTTGTCTAACCATAGCAAGTAAAATTCAGTGTCTTGAAAGATAAGTTATGAAATCATAAAACATAGGTATCATAGTTGAATTGAGTAATCTTGAGTCAAGCATTCGAGCTGCTCTCACCCCAAAGTTAATGACACTATGAATAATGTGGTTTGGATATTCAAATCAAACCCTCGTGTAGTGTATGAGGCATGACTAGAGATACATGTCAGATCTAAGTTTACTAAAACTAGAGATACATGTTAGATCTAACTTTACTAAAAGAAAACACACAAGAAGGAATTAATATTTCAAAAAAAAAAAATTAAGAGCATTTATAGAGGAATATCATAAGGTAACCTAAGAGATGTTACATACACTTAAATGGTTAGGATTTAGAAATGTAAAATAGAAATTTATGATAAAATTTAGTATTATTTATATTCTTATGATTATTATATGATTAAATATGAAAATAATATCTGTAATAAGATAAAATTTTATTTATCATGAACTTATAATTAATTTTGAATAATAATAAATTATAAATGATATGCATATTGACTTTGATTGATTATATTAAAGGAGATTTTTAAATGGTTAACCAATATTTTATTATATTTATTTATAAAAGGACTTTTAAATTATGAAAATTAAAATCAATATATTAAAGGTATAGGAGTTTATATATGAAGTAGTGTGGATTTATAAGTACTATGGGAATTTAATAAAAATAACCGCTTATTGGAAGGATGTAATAGGGAATATTTTATTTAAAGATATATTAGGAAGATGTTTAACATGCTTTAGGAAAGAATTATAAGTGGGCCTAATAGTAAAGAGCATGTATTTGTTTCTTTGTGGTCATAGATTCAATTCTATAGGAGTAAGTATATATATACCTCAATAAACATTAACAATCAAATCATCTTAATAAGTTAAATCTCATATCCCACAAACAAACAATGTGATCTACTACATACTTATATTCATATGTGAATATTATTTATAATAATCTCTATCCACTACCTTAATAAATTATAGATTTATATTTCTTAATATGAAATGACTGAAATTTATAAAAAAATAATATTAACAAAGTTCAAAATAATATTAACAAAGTTCAATCGCTAATATTATTATTTTTACATTTAAAGTATTTCAAGATAGCAGATAAAAATGATATGAATTTGAATTTGAATTTAAAAATTATTTAACTGTTATATATTTTATTGTCTATATTTATTTATTTATAAGTTAGTAAATTTAAATTAGAAGGCTTTAGTAGTCAAATCATTAGGTGGGCCCATTTTCCCATAAACAAATCATTGGACCATAAGTTGGGCCTTTCTCATGGAATCAATTCATTGGACACAAACCCACAATCAATTCATTGGGTTGAAAGGTTCAATTCGAAGGTCTTAGAATTTGCTTGCCTCCTGTGATTAAGACCGTGGTTTGTTCTCCCATCCACCGAGGGTCAATTTCAAATTTCAATGGACATCTTTGTTTCATTGTGACTAGGGTTTGTTTTCTCACCTACCGAGATTCAATTCCAAGAGAGATGTTTGGCCCATTATGATAAGACTAGAAGAGGAGATGATGACATTTATCCAGATTTTTCTTTTTCTTTATTTTTCTTTTATATTAATTCAAATTTCCTATTATATTTATTGAGTTTTTTCCCTTATTAGTTTTTTTTTGTTTTCCCCTCCACCCAGGTTTAATTCCAACAAACATGTTTGGCTCTTTGCGATAAGGCTCCAATTCCATTAAACATGTTTGCTCGTTGGGATAAGGCTCCAATTCCGATAAACATGTTTGACCCATTGCTATAAGGCTCCAATTTCAATAAACATGTTTAGCCCGTTGTGATAAAGCTCCAATTCCAAAAAACATGTTCGGCCGATTGTAATAATGCTCCAAGAGTGAATTATGCCGTAGTCTAATTAGTCGGAGGAAGTGCCCGGAAAGTTATTGAAATTCCAGTCATATTTAGAGAAAATTTGGCAAGGATTTTTGTAAATCCAAGTTACAATTGTTAAATTTCAAAATTTTAGGTGTTTTACACGTGTTTCTATAAGATTTTTTGAAATTTTTTTGCCTAGATTCCGGCAGCTTTTGGCCATCGAGGCAATTCCTCCGCCTCGGTAAACGACTCCGTAAATTATTAACACTCCAAGAGAAAATTATTACCTTTGCAAAATTACTCCAATAAGGCTCCAATTCCAATAAACATATTTGGCCCGTTGCCACAAGGCTCCAATTCCAATAAATATGTTTAGCCCGTTATGATAAAGCTCCAATTCCAAAAAACATGTTTAACTAATTGTAATAATGCTCCAAAAGTAAATTATTACCTTTGCAAAATTACTCCAACAAATTACCCATTCACTACCATAATTCCCACTACATTTAATGTCTTCTTTTATACAAATTCAAATTTTTTACTAAATTTAGCTTTATTTTTTATTTTATTTTATCTTTACCAAATCCCTCCTTTTTCCCCTAAATACCATATTCAAATTTTCGTATTGACTAACTAAACTGAATTTATCTCGTTCTCATTATTGAACCATGGGAGAAACACGCTCAGCATTAACTATCATCTCTGCCGGTATAAAAAGTGATCAATATTTGTTATTTTTTATTTATTTATTTATTTATTTTTTTTAAGAAAAAAATGACATTTATCTAAACCCTATTGTATTGTCATTTTATGTACAAATATTTTGGAAAAAGTCAGAAGAATGTTCATATATGTATATTAATAGCTTTAGAGGTCACCCCATCTATTCCTGAAATGTGTTGGGTTGTAGCTTCGTAGTTGTCTTAAACAAATTGTAAGCATCCCTGCTCATTTCAGGAAAAATGTGTGAAAAGAAGAGTCACTACAAATCTTGTAAAGACTAGTCAATAATATGTAATAAGAGAGATATTTTTAGATTTTCCACTTGAATCTATTTCTTTTCCATTTCATTACTGAGAGAGGTTTTGACCCAAGAAAAAGACTACCCTTATACCACAAAAAGAAGGGTTAGCTTGACAAGGACCATAAAAAAACCAAGGAAAGGTTATGTCAATGGAAGCATACATACTAAGCAATGTAAATTGATATTTTATTACTCTTATTTCATTTTGTATTTAAAGTTTTTTATTTCATAATATTTATTCTTGTAAATAGTTGGAGAAATGTGTTGCTTTATCACTTGGGAAACTAAAGTAGTGATGAAACCATAGTCTTGGATACCAATTTGGTTATTTGATATTGTTATTTTAGACATCTCCTTTCAGTTTTATGGATTTTGAAAAAAATGGTATTTATCTAAATGTTGTTGTATTGACATTTTATGTACAAATATTTTGGAAAAAGGCAAACCAATGTTCATATATGTATATCAATAGTCTAGGTCACCCCATCTATGGTCCTTCATATACTAAATATACTAAATGTGTTGGGTTGTAGCTTCATGGCCCTCTTAAACAAACTGTAAGCATTCCTGCTCATTTCACGAAAACTGTGTGAAAAGAAGAGTCGCTAGAAATCTTGTAAAGACTAGAGAAAAATGTGTGAATAGAAGAGTCACTAGAAATCTTGTAAATATTAGTCAATAATCTGTAATAAGAGAGATACTTTTAGATTTTGCACTTGAATATGTTTCTTTTCCATTTCATTACCAAGAGAGTCACCAAAAACGTGATTTTTTTTTGTTTCTTTGCTACCTCAAGGATTTTCCATAGTCCCAAGAATGCAACCTTGTTTTTGGTGGCCCTGTCATGAGCATATCTAACCTAGATGATGTGGTTTTGAGCCAAGAAAAGGACTACCCCTATACCAGAAAAAGAATGGTTAGCTTGATAAGGACCATAAAAAAATCAAGGAAATGTATGTCAATGGAGGCATTGTGTCTCCCTCTCTCTCTCTCTACCCTCCATATCTATCTCCCTCTCCTCTCTCCCTCACTCTCTCTTCATATTTCCTTTGTTCTCTCTCTCTCTCTCTCTCTCTTACAAATTTGTCACTGTTCCCCTCCCTCTTGCCTCCCCCTCTCTCCCCTTCACTTGTTGTCACCACTTGGATCCTTGGTTCTTAATAATGTTATTTATATTATATAAATTCACATCTTTAAATATGAAAGTGTTCGGATTTTCAATTTTATTAAAACCTTAATTTAATTTCTATGGGAATATTTTTATTAGTAGAGAGGATAGAGGATTTAGATATATCTCAAAAGTAATTATAACATTCTTCCTTTTAGCTTCAATTAAAAATAATTTTATCATGAAATAAGCTATGATTTTTTTGCATGTGGTATTGATAAGCCATGGCATTAGTCCATGCTCTTATAACGAAGCATATTACCAAGTTCATAATATCAATGACAAAGTGGGGCGAATATACATGATTAAGAATCTTGTCATATTGTTATAAAATATTTCGATTGTGAAATAAGTTATGTTTTTTGGGCAATGTGGTATTGATAATCCATGGTATTGGCCCATGGTGTTGTAACAAAGTCTATTTACAAGTTAATAATATCCATGGTAAAGTGGGGGTGAATATCCATGGTTAGGAATATTTTCATATTTTTCTAAAATATTTTGATTGTGAAATAAGTTATGTTTTCTGGGCATGTGGTATTGGTAAGTCATGGTATTGGCCCATGGTGTTGTAACAAAACCTAATTAAAGTACAAGTTAATAATATCCACCATAAAATCGGGGTAAATATCCATAGTTAAGAATATTGTCATATTGTTATAAAATATTTTAGTTGTGAAATAGGTTATGGTTTTGGGACATCCAGTATTGATAAGCCATGGTATTGGCCGATGGTATTATAACAAAGCCTATTCACAAAATCAAAATATAACAAATTGAATTTTATTATTTTTATTACTTTGTTATTATTATTAATTGAACCAACATTTAAATATTTGCACGATATCACTTTTAACTGTTAAATTTTAATTTTTTTCTATTTTTTAATTTAGCCAACATTTAAATTTTTTACATACTTACATTACATCTTCACATCTACTCTATATTACATATATTACACAACATGCATAGTAATATATTACACATAAGTTTTTCTCGATCAACAATTCTTCATTAAATTCTTCTTAGAACCTACATAGGCTTCCTTACCAGGAATAAATAATTACCCTACATCTCATCTATCATATCAAGGCCTAGCTTCATCCTCAATATGCTAATCTAGATCTCCTTTGTTGCTTCATACACTTTCCTCAAACCTTACACAACTATGTATCTCATTCATAGAACTTGCAATATTACTCATGTATTTCTCTTTCTTACCTGAGAATCTCTCTCCCAATGTCTTGTTCCCTAACACATAATTGTGCTCTTGCTCACCATAAGCCTTGTTGACCCTCTTTTTTAACAATTGGCCCTCTAAGCACTCTTTGTTGTCAATAAATCTTCTCGGATCTCTTTGTTGTCAATGGGCCCTCTTGGTGTGAATAAGACCTCTTAGCCCTCCACAATCTCTCTCATCCCTCTCAGCCCAACCACAGGTCTCAAGCCTACTCAACCTTATCCTACATAAGATTCTCTATTTCCAACCACCTTTCATAGGCCCTCTTGGCTCTCAAGGGATATAAGGCTTACTCATATTTCTACACACCTTCAGATACTACAAAAATAAACACTCCCTCCTAGCAAGGAAAGGACTCTCCACCATCCCCAACGTATGCCTATAGAAAAAAACTTCATGTTCACTAGGGGCTTCATGATAATGTTTAGAATGTGCTAATATGTAGATATGTATAGAAACCTCACAACACCCTTATAGACCCCCACCTCTAATGAAGTGGTACTTGATCTCTATGTGTTTGGATTTGTCATGAAGCACTATACTCTTTATTATCAAAATGAATCATGGAGAGCCCCATCTTAAGATTAAATAAACCTATGAGAATTTTGCGAAGCCATATATCCTCACAATTCACAATAATTGTATCCATACACTTAACCTCCATTGAGATAAGTGTTATGGAGGTGTACTCACCCCATTATTTGACCTTCAGATCATGATCTTCATCCCTATCTAGTTTTACATAAGTTCATTAAGTTCTTGAAACTCACTAAAGGCCTCACCCTTGGGCTTCAGGAAGTATATCTATAACATACTCCACTAACAAAGTACCACCTATATATAAATGTATCAAACCCAACACACCTTTGGACCTACTCTTGTTTCTTGAAAAAGTATCCTTGGCATAATTTCCAAGCACACATCCCTTTCACACTTCATCCTACTCTACATTGAACTCCATAATATCAATGACCATCTCTAGTAACAATGGTAAAGTTCTAAAGTGAAAGTGACTCATCCTCCTATTCCATAGCTCAGATAGGTAGCCACTATCATAGGCCTAACAAGCACTTATCTACCTGTAAACTTAACCTCAAAACCCTTGTCCTCTATAGCCAATACATACATCACCTCATTCACCTCCATTGAACTCCTAGAATATAACTGAAAATGTATGGTTCCCTCTCCCTCTACAATGCCTTTACCATATTGGTGAAAATATTTGAAAATATTTTCATGTGATGAGATGCTCCACTACCCATGAACCACACCCCATGTGTAATGATGTGAAAATGGCAGGACACCAATGAGAAATCCTTCTCATTATTGGTGGCCAAATCGTTCATCTACGCAGATGCTCCAATATGTTCCTTTCCCTTTCCCTTATTCTTGTTTGAACATTGACTTGGAAAGTGCCTATATTTTTTATATGCAAAGCATTTCACTTTTCTCATGTCCCTATTCTTGTTAGCATGTGAAGTAGATCCTCCTTATGCATTTTATTTGGTCTTTTCCTTACCCTTCCTTGCTTAACTGGAATGTTTAAGGTTCTCCTCATCCCCACACTATTGTTTTTTTCTCGGAAATGACTCCTCTAAGGTTTTCTTTTGAGCGAAGTCATCCTATATTCTACCCAATAAACTAGTTTATTTTGTGCTAGAACATATATCAAAATGATAGCCTGTTTTTTGTAAAGCTACTCAAGGCTATCCTTACAAGCTCCTCATATGACATGCTACCCCAATAGCTCCAAGCTCATTTTGAACTTGTTGAATCCTAGTGAGATATGATGGCAATGTGCATGACTAGTCAAATAGGTATTCCTTAACTTTTCCATGAACACCATTTTTGGTTTTTGTTATCAATCTAGTACAAACTAATAGAAGCAATCCACATCTCATTGGAAATCTTATTCCTTGAAATGTGAGGGATGACATGATCCTTCATTGCATCCATGATGATGTGTTTGGCTTTCACATCCTTCAAATAATTAACGACCAATAATATAGCATATGTCAGGTGTAATGACCTTATAGAAACTCCTGTAGATTGTTATCCATGAGAATTAGGGCTATTCCCCACTTAAATTGACTAGAATTTGTTTCCCCTTTTTTATGGTCTTCATATCTCAACTTGGTAGAAGTATTTCTTCTAGATTAATCACTCAACCATAAATCCCTTAGTTAAAAATAAAATGTGTTAATGTAAATCCGTGTGCTATTGATTTCCCTCTTCACAAAGCTTAAAGTTTCTTTGATACCATGTTAAATTCCAAACACCATATTTAATCCATTTCACACGGGAATTATTTTATACCCAATTTTCTTTTAACTAGTATACCAATTTTCCAAATGGCTAATAATAAACATTGGTATTTTTACCTTCTTAAAATAAATTTATAGCAGACAATATTTAGAAAAATCAGTCACAAACAACACAGAAATCTTCCCAATCAAATTTTCCTTCACATTATTTTATCTAGAAATTTAGGTTACATGACCCACAAAGAAATACATAGCAATTGCAACAAATATTTGAACCTTTAAATGGCCCATTGGATTCTCATCCAAGAAATTTTTTGGCTTTCTTAGATAAATTCAACCCTAACAAAACTCAACTTCTACTTGTGAAATTTTTTGACCTTTGGTTGTACAACTTGCACACTTGGAAAACTTTCCCCTTAGCTAGAAGCTCAACCTCCTCCCTTTCTCCACGTGGCCTTGGTTGGAAACTCACCCTTACTCACAAATTTTGGCCTGGATATAAAACTTGGCCTCCTCGTTGAAGATCTTAAACCCTTTCTTTGAATTGTCATCCTCATCTCATTTCCCTTTCAAAAATCTCGTTTTGCACACTTTCTTCTTGTCTTCAATCACTCAAGCCTCTCACTCATCGAGAAATTTATTTTCTCAATCATAGTGTTATGTACTCATCCTTTATTAGGATCTCTTGTAATTTCTCATTGAGCCAAATTCCTAACCTCCAAAGTGGTAAAGGCTAGTATTAAAGACTGACCCACGTAGATCAATGGTGGAGATTAACTCTAAGTCACTTAAACAATTGAATTATTTATTATTAGAAAATTTAGCCCAATAATCGATATTAATCAATAGATTAAATTTGTTGCTTTCCTAAGTTAAAACTTGGGAACTAAATCATAATACTTGCTCCTCTCAAACAAGAAGTGAAAAGGGACTCTCTCCTACATGATAGACACTTACCCTCTGTTGAATAATTTCCAATGCAACAAACATCAACAACTTGTTCCTTTAAATAAGATGCCCCATTCCACCAAGGTTGCATGTCTAGTGCAATATCATGAACAGGGTCCAATAGATGGTCTTAGAACCCAAGCCAAAGAGAGCACTAATGGATGGAAGGGATAGATATTTAAAAAACCAGTGTTGGTTGTAAATTTGGAACCCAAAGCAAGAGACCAAGAATGATATGAGACTAGAAGGCTTATATTCAACATAGTGAATAGGTTACAGGGAATACAAATGGGATGCAATATTTTCATGTCAATAAGGTTTAGACATTAAAAAATAGCCCAAAGGAAAGACCTAGAGAGGAAGAGGTGAAGCATAAGTACCAATTCCCAATGGACAAGTAGGATAAAGAGGCAAACAAATAAGGAAAAAATATAAGAACATAATGTTTTAAAAAATAAGCCAAGAAAAGAACCTAAATGTGAGAAAATTGCAT
>APFE030284838.1:0-13171 GCA_000404065.3 Pinus taeda
AGAGATAGATGCGGATGGAGCGGCAGAGAGAGCGACAGTGCGGGGAATCCCAGGACAGCGCATAGCATGCAGGCTGCAACAATGCGAGAGGCACAAGTGTTTTGCATAGAGAGGTGTGCAATGGTGCGAGATGCATGAAGATGTTGCAGTAGCGCAGATGTCAGAGAGGGAGCACTTGTCAGCAGCAGGTAGAGCTTCAGCATTAGAGTATGTTCCTAGCCCAACAAAGTGGTCAGTTGGGAGTGTTTTTTTGTTCCAAGTGTTGTTGGAGCAAAGTGGATCGGGCATATGTGTTGCATGCAGAACATTCCAGAGTTGCAGGATCAGGTTTGAGAGGAAGCATTTCTTGTTGAGAGGGAGTGTTGAGAAGTGTGCAACAAGAAATGCTTGTTGAGAATGCAACAAGATGATGGAGCTTAGTGGAAAGGAGTCGCCTTCACTAAGTGGTCCCGCAGGCAAGTTTTGGCGCAAAGTCTATTTTTAGACATATGGATCATGGTCTATGAGTTGCAGGATGTTGTTTATGGATGATTGGTTATGTTGGAAAAAATAGATGGACTTTTATTTTTTGGATCACAGCGATGTGATCAGAGTCTATTTTTAGACTGTCAGGTAAAAATAGAAAGAATCAAATAATATTAGCCCTTAGTAATATTTGGACTCTAAACTTTATCTTATTCTCTTGGAGCACTTCAGTTGGAGCTACAGATGTGGCACATGAAACTGCCTGAAGGAATCGCGTGCTTACTTATGGGTTGACTGAGCTATTGCATGAAGGAATTTAGTTACAACTTCAGTGATTCAGTTCTGTGGAATTGATTGAGGAGTTGATGGAGTTGTGTTCAGTTTGACTTAGTTGAACTAGTTGTATTTAGTCTAACTGATCAATAAACTAAGTGATGAGTGGTGTGAATTAATTATTAATTAATTCACTAATTATTAACTCATAAATCAACTGAAGAATACATCAGTTAACTCAGTGCATGGACAATTCATGGAGACAAGTGTTAGAGGTGAGTGAAAGGCAAGACACTGTTAGTTGTGATTATGTTGTGCTATGATTTGCACAATCAATGGATTGAGTATGCCAATGAGGATTGTGTGGTATATCCAAGGGAAATATGAATTTGGATCATTCCATTTCATCAGTATTCTCATGCAGGATTGTGCAGTGGAGGCAGGGCAAACAACGGAGGAGATTTGAGCCAGTGATTGATTCAGATCTGAGCTAGTTTGTGTGTAACAGGTGGAGATAGTACTGAGTAGTTGTGAGGAATATTGTAGTATGTATTATTACATGTTCTCAATCAATATAATATACAGATATTTGGGGGTTTTCAGCTTTATGCTTTCCCCGGGTACATACTGTGTTGATATGTGCGATTGATGCTTCAATGTGCGCAAGCGATTGTTTCTTAATTCCAAAAAATTGATGATCAACGTAGAGGAGGTTATGTATTATGCATGCATTCCACAAATAGTGTATAATCAGGATAATCTCTGTGAATAAGTGTCATATTATTCAAAATTTCTACAAATATAACCGTCTCCATTCCAAACAAATTTGTGTTTAAATTGTTGGACCTCGTCTTGTAAATGTATATCAAACAGCAATTCTTCTCTAGCCATAAAGTGTTAAGGTTATAAATATTACTCTATGTTAATAAATGATTATTCACAATTCTTGCATTGAATTCTTTTAGCAAAAAAATTAATTATATATTCCTTACATAGGAGAATTATGCTCAAATTCATTGAAAATGCAAGAAATTTTATTATTTTTATAATATGTTAATAAATATGTAGTTTTTACATGATTACCTTCATATACTGGTTCTGTATACATATTGATTTATCATTACTTATTATGTCATTGTTTATGCAGTGACATTTATGATCGGTTTGAAGCTATTAATTTGTTTGTACTAGCGCAAGTTTTCGAATCTCTATAGTTAACATTAAGTTTTTAGCTGAAATTTTTGCGTGACGTCAACGCACTACCGCATCTCCGACTCTGAAATTCGAGGGTTGACGTCACATTGCCATGCACGATAGATTAGATTTGACAGTGTAGGTACAGGGTAGGGAAATTCTTTTTACAATTGCGAGTTAACTTGGGCTGCTTTTAGGTATGGTGGTGTTAATTTCGTTTTAAGAGTGTTGGTGGAGAATTTATTATTATGGTTGATGGATCATGGAGAAGAAAATTTAGCTATTTTTGTTGTTCAAAGTGGTTGTATTATTTTTTTTCTTGGTGTTATGGCGTTCATTGAGGCCAGATTTGTTGTTTCTTCCTTTACTTCTTGTTGTCAGGTTTTCCTTATTAACAGGTGAGTTTTTTTTTACTTCAGTGGGTGCGAGTAGTAAGCCTTTTGTGTGGAATGTTGAAGTTGTTTTGATATGTGGCAGGAAGAAGGTTTTTCAACTTCCTTGATGACGATTTGATAGGTGAATGTCTAAACATTATTTTATGGTTTAATGGTCATGGTGCATAATTTGGAGTCCTAATGGTTCGTTGTTTTACAAATTTTGTAGGTGAGGCTTTAGAATTTAGAGCATAAGAGTTGTTCGGGTAAGTGGATTGTTAGATTCTAGCGATGGAAACCTGGTAACTTTTTTAGTTCTCTCTATCAGAAAATTCTGGTTTAATAGGTCAGAATTGTTAAATACACTGTCGGCTCAAGTTTCGATGGATTGGATGCAATGTTGTAAGATAAACTAGTATTGAAAAACCAAAGCTAAGTCACAGGTCGACCCATTTTTGCATTTGCGGAAGTCTTGTGGGTAAGGTGCCAAACCCAATTCTATATATTATGGTTTTAAATTATCTGCCGACCCCAATTCCATGATTTTATGTAGCGGTTACAGTGAATATTTTCGAGGAATTTACTTTGAAACATGCGAGTTTTTATAGGGGAATTTGTCTCTATTTCGGTTTTTTCGTTTCCTTTGGAGATAGAGGAAACCCATAGTTGAGGTCAAGACCAATTTCATGGTTGGGTAGTCGGTGTCTCTTTGGAGAAGAATCATAATGAAAAGGTCGAGTTTCAAGCCAGCTTGGAAAAGGCTGAGGTTCAAGCAGTCTTGAAGTTGCAACAGATGTTTAAGTTAGTTGTTTTCGATTTTTGTAATTTATGAACCATATTCATATTGTTTTATTATTTAGATGAGGGATGGCATTTTCGTATCTTTTAATCATTTTAGTCCTAATTTTCTTTTAGTTTGTAGGTAGTTTTTGGATTTGTTATATTAAACTTTTAGATAAGAAGAATAATAATATTTCTGTAAAATTGTTTTAAATAAATGTCTTATAAAAATATTTTTTGAATTTATTTCTTTGTTGATAGACGGATAGGGTATTTTAAATTACATTTATTGAATAATATTTTATGTGAAAAAACAAAAATTATAGACACATATGTTAGTTTTGTGGGGCTTTGCAGAAGCAAGTTGGAGGTCGTGTTGAGTATGAGGTCAGAGGTGGTTGTTGTAAAAACGTGTAACTATATGCATTTATTTCTTTTGTGGCTCATACCGAAATCAATTCGGAGGTCAACTCCCACTTTGAAATCGGAGGTCGACATTGTCGTTTGAATGGTCTCTCTATAAACTCCCGACTACTGACACTCCCCGGCCAATTAGGCTCGGAATCTAGGTTCATTGTTGCTATTATTATTATTTCTTATAAATGACTTAAATGAGGTCTATGAAGAAGTTTATCATGAGTTGATATGTTATAAATTAAATGTTAAATTTCTTATAAAATTAATTTGTTGAGTTTGTTTCTTTATTGATAAAAGAATAAAGTATTTTAAACTACATTTATTAAATAATATGTTATGTGAACAAATAAAATAATGAACTATAGACACATATGTTTATTTTGTGGGCCTTTGTAGAAGCAAGTCGAAGGTCAGGTTGACTATGAGGTTACGTGTAACTATATACACATATTTATTTTGTGGCTCCTACTGAAAGTAAGTCGGTGGTTGGCCTCGACTATGAGATCGGAGGTCGACATTGTGGTTTGAATGGTCTCTCTAGACACTCCTGACTACTGACACTCCCCAACCAATTTGGCTCCAACTTCAATATTTCATTTTTTTCTTTAGAGAATGGATGACTAGTTCCCATATTTTAAACATTATATTTTAGAAGTACAATTTATTCAATTTTTATTTTTTTATAAAAAAATGTTTTAAATTAATTTTATCAAATAATATGTAATATGAAAAAAACAAAATATGAAATTATAAAAAGGCCACTTATACATATATGTTTCTCTTGTGGGCCCTACTGAAAGAAATTCAATTATCAGGGTGGCTATGAGATCGAAGGTTGGCATTGTGTTTTGAATGGTGCTATGACATTTTAGTAGTAATTGGCCTCCTTGTAAACAAGCCTAACTATGTGTACATATTTATTTTGTGGTCCTTACTGAAAGCAAGTCGAAAGACGGGTTCAACTATGAGATTGGAAGTCGAACTTGTGGTTTGAATGGTCTCTCTAGACACTCCTGATTATTGGCAGTCCCCAACCAAATTGGCTCTATCTACAATACTGCATGGAAGCATTATAAGTCAATGTTGTTTTAAATTTGAAAATTATTTATTTAAATTACAATTTTAGATAATGGATTCTAAAATAGATACTTAATATATATACATATATATATAATATTATATAATCCCGGATGCGGGTGTATAGACGGGCATTAAATATGATGGGACAGGGGTGGGGCGAGGTGGGGCGACACTTGCCTACCCAGGACATGGCGGATAATTGGCTTCTAATCGATGGATATCTGCATTTAAGAAGTGCAGAGTTCAAAGGCATTGTATTAAGTGGTTCTGGATCTCATATTATGTCCTCCGCTCCGGTTCATGCCTCTGCATGCTCCAGCATGCTTCAGACTTCGGCTCTCTTCAATGCAACAGTAATTGCCGGTGCTTCTCGATGCGTGAAAGGGGAAGATAAATTGAAGCTAGGCCATGGGATATCTGTGGAGCTACTTCCGTCCAAACCACTCGCATTTCTATCTAGCCTTTGGCCTCAGTTCTGGATTATGTCTGTATGGTGTTGGCTCTGTCATCCATGCTGCCTCTCATTGCTTGAATGGGGAGGCTAATTTGGAGCTTCGCTCTGGTCTTTTAGCAGAGCCACCTCCGTTGAACCTCTGGCATTTCACTCAGGCCTCTGGCCTTTGTTTTGACTTATGTCTGAAATGCTATGGCCCTATCATCGCTGCTGCTCGGCCTCACTTTGCTCTCACTGTTGTTGTCTCCCCCATACCTCGTCTGCGCCATAGAATGCGGTGCCACAGGGGCGACACTAGGGGCTGTCCTCTGCATGCGCCTTCCAGCCCATCTTTCGATTCACCCTCCCTCTCCAACAATTTCTTTGTCGGCCACTACCCTCGCACCCGCAGTGGGAGAGGGTGTTTTCATGATTCTAGCCATTGTTTGGGCTCCCCTGCTCCCCGTCCTCCTGCCACCATGCCTTCTCCCACGACTGGCTCCGCACTTTTCTCCTTCAACTGCTCTCTGAACTACCTAAGGATAACTGCTCTCATTACGGTGGTCTTCCATGAGGAAGCCCAGTTGGGGGAGTGAAGCTCTCATCCAGCGAGCCTCGGCTCTGATAATGCTCAGACTTCGAACCTCTAGATGGGGATTAGCAGCACGTCTATGCAGGCTCTGGATGCTCAAGCTCGCAGTTCTCATGATGTTGAGATGGCGCCGGTTGGTCCTGGTCCTTCCGACTCCAAAGCTGCTCTTGCCAGGGATTTGCTTGCAACAGGTTGGTGCCGTATAGTTGAAGAGCCTCTAGATGATTAGTTTTCTCACTACTGTCTTGTTATCTTGCCTTGCAGCCCATACAATTGGGCAAGTTTATGATCAAACTGCTATGTTTAATTTTTGTTTATTTTTGGAACTCTATAAACTCTACAACATCAAGAAGATCATAATTTTCTCCCCTGCGAGGGTTTTGGTAATCTGTTCAAGACTGATTTCCCTGTCATTGGGCAGTCTCCATATATTGTTATCTTGACAATTCTACCTTTCACCAGGGCAATGGTTTTGACTACGGTCACGATGTAATTCTACTCCCTTTGTTAATATATTAATCTTATTTATAAATATATAAATATATATATATAGTAATAATATACGAGCAGCAAATAAATATTGCATATAGTTATTTGTAACCTCATAGTATCTTAGCCTCTGAGTTGCCTCTAGAAGGCCACAAAACAAACATATGTGTCTTAATTTATTATTTTGTTGTTCACATAACATCTTATATATATATATAATATATATATATATATATATATATAAGATGTTATGTGAAAACACAAAATAATAAATTATAGACACATATGTTTGTTTTGTGGGCCTTTCTAGAGGCAACTCAGAGGCTAAGATGACTATGAGGTTACAAATAACTATATGCACATATTTATTTTGTTGCTCGTACCGAAAGAAAGTCAGATGTCGATCCCGACTATGAGATCGGAGGTCGGTATTGTGTTTTGAATGGTCTCTCTAGACATTGCCGATTATTGACACTTCTCCACCAATTCGACTCCATCTTCAATATTTCATTTTTCTTTAGAGAATGGGACAACGAGTTCATGTCTTTTAAATTTTTTATCTTATAAGTATAATTTACTCAATTTATGTTTTTATTGATAAAAAAAATGTTTAAATTAACCTTATCAAATAATTTAAAATGATAAATTATAAAGAAGTCAATTATAGATATATGTTTCTTTTGTAGGCCCTGCCACAAGAAAGTCAGTGGTCAGGTTGGCTATGAGATCGGAAGTCAACATTGTGTTTTGGACGATGCTATGGCATTCCATGACCAACTGGCATCCTTGTAAACACGCCCAACTATATGTACATATTTTGTGTGGTCCCTACTGAAGGCAAGTGGAAATATGGGTCCGTCTATGAGGTCATAAGTCAGATTTGTCGTTTGAATGGTCTCTCTAGACACTCCCGACTATTGACAGTCCCCAACTAAATTGTCTCAATCTACAATAATACATGGAAGCATTCTAAATCAATTTTGTTTTAAGTTTAGAATTTATTTATTTAAAATGCAATTTTAGAGAATGGATATATAGATATATTATATATATATATATAATAATATATATATATAATATATATATAATATATATTAAAGTAATGTTAGATGAAAAACATGTATATTTTTAATTAGTTTTTCTGTAAACCATTATGCATGCTTGGTATTCAATGAAATACGTTATGGGTAAAAAATAAAATAAAATAAAAATTGAATTGAGCAATAAAATTATGGAGTCAATACAAATTGCTAATATACATTATTCTTTCCAGGTTTTCTATGTATATAGAACATGAATTGGTTTAATGACTTCATAATGTTTATGATGGGCCTTTGCAATATGTATTTTTAGGATTTGATAAAATAATTTCCATTTTTGGCTGAGAAATATTTGTTTCTATATGTGCTTTTTATTTTTTAGGTATGGGATTGTAGTGTTTAGGATGTTCTAGACATTTGTGCAATTTTGAATTGTCTCTGAATTTTAAATTTCTGATTATTTTTATCTAGATGGAGCAATATCCAAAACTTGATAGATTTAAAAAAAAAAACCTTAAATGAACTTTATTGTTGTCCATTAATTTGGGATTAAATTACATGTTACCTGTGGCTATATTGCAAGTTAAGCATTTAAAGTATTTTTTGAATTATGGAATAATATTATTGTTTTATGTAGTAATTATGTTTTTTTCAAAACAAGTGGAAAGAAATAAAAAAATAAATGGAAATTAGGAGGAACTAAAGAACGTTACAACCTTTGTTATTTGTAATTTTGGTGTTTAATAGTATTTATTGTCTAAACACTTAAAGATAACTATAAGGATTTTCAAATACTTTTAGATACTTAGATTTTACTTTTTTGGCCAATTGACATTTGGTCTGATTTGTCTGATTTGAAGTACAATTTCTAATCATTATTTGACTTGATGGTATACTCGATTCAGGTGTTGTCTGCTAGTTTGGGTGGAATCTGTTATAGAACAATGTTATGCAATTGCGAATGATTTTGAGTCATGTAATGTGTAGTTGTGGAATTGTCAAAGTTGTTACAATAAATTATAAAAAAGGAGAAGATAATTAGAAATTGAATTCTGCAAATAAATCAGAGAAAAGGAAAAACAATGAGTGGTTTGAATGCAATTTCAGTGGCAGGTGGATTAGTTGCATTTTTTATTTGGTGAAAATGTTTATGCTATTGCATGCAATATCTTTGTTCAAATCCAAAGAATAGTGAATGATTATCAAAGGCCAACATGCAAGATTTTTTTCTTGTCTGATTTAGATGTTAAATTTGTTGATTCACTATGTCTCAAGGAGCAAGAATTTCTACAAATTGTAATATTAAAATCATAAGATATTAAATGCACCTCTAGATCTCATAGTCATTTTTTTGTGTATATCATTTAGAATCTATATTCCAAGATGAGTGGCTATGGAATCTTTAATTATTTCATTTCTATACAATTTTGGTGCAATACGTTTAGTTCAATTTGGCACATTTGCAAAAGTACATATCGAATTTAATGTTGTTATAGAACTATGATTAATATTGAGTGATGGTTTTTATTTGCAATTACTCTGGCCATGTGTGGCTAGAATGTTATTTGTTATTTATGGCATAGTAGATAACGGTTTCAATGTCTAGTGAACATTATGGTACAAAGTTATCTTACCCACCTTGTTTTGCAATTTAATGTATTTATAGTTCTAGGATTGCAATTGAGCAATGGTTTCTGATGCAGGAGCATCCAGCTCACCGTAGTTGGGCAGAAAGAACTCCAACCAGGTTCAAAAGCTAGTGATCGATTGAAATGTCAAATTCTTATGGGAATAATTTTTCTTTTATTTTATTTTACAAAGTCAGTAAAAGTTAGATACCTCTTTTTATTTTTCAGTTAGGATTACTGTAGCTTCAATTGTTAATTAGAGAGTATTCCATGTAATTAGGGAAATAACAACCAACTGTTCCTACAAGTCTTGGAATACCAAATGAATGTAGTTATTGACAGAAGTAGAAATTATGTAACCATATTCTGTAACAGTTAAATTAACTGTAAGCATCAACTGAAAACAGAGGGCTATAAAGTCAAAACAAATGTAACAGAATGGGGTTCAGTTCAGGAGAGGAGAGTTGAGTTAATTAAGAAGAAAAGGAAATAGAAACAGACTGAGCATTCAACACGAAAAGCCATTGTCCATCTAGACCAGTTGTACAAATGATTACTTATATTCATTTACGTTTTACTATCTGTCAAGTTACTGTGTCATTACTATTCATTAATTTGTTATGGCTACTGTGCAAACATTAATCACAGTCAAATACTAAGCAAATAGACGGAATCAAAGTGAATTCATAGTTATTAAACTACCAGTCATCAATTCATTCTCGCACGCGGTTGAGCAACAGTTCCAGTTCATAAGATTCAGACAACAACGACAGAGAATTCATATAGCAACGTTCACAAACTTTTCCAACGTTCGAATACATAAAAAGACGAACGACAATCCGGCATCCGAATACACAGAGGTAACCAAAAACTTTACAATCTCTTTTATATATTCCAAGTCTCATTTCAAATATCAAAGAACCAAATTTACAGCCCTATCGGGTCTCATTTCAAATATCAAAGAAACGAATTTACAGCCCTATCGATAGAGCCAAACAACGTTACGGAGGACAGAGTTTATAAAAACATAAACAGAGTCGAGAACGACTGATAGTCAAAAAACTTGCAGAATAGAAAACCCCAGAACTAGGGTTTGAACAGAACAAATGACCAGTGGTCCTAAGTCCTTATACATCTCACACAGAAGCAACAAAATACAATTACAGTCGAATAAGCATACACAGTGACCAAGAAACTAGACCAGGAGATGGGTCTTCCATAGAAATCAAAACTACAGACAAACATTGAAGTTTCAGGCCTACCCAGGAGGAGAACGACCGAATAACCAAGCGTTGGAAGATACGCCACCCAGGTCACCAACAGAGACCTGCAAGGACATAATGCATGTGCATTAGAGAGAAGAAAATTCAGGGGAAATAAAATACCTGTAGGAAGCTAACATTCCAAAGGGATTTACCTGGAGAGCGCAGCCGAACACCATAGCAAGACAACCTGAATGAGACCGAGAGACTGTTGACCAAAGGACCGAGTTGGGTTAGTTCCAGAACCAGAGGAAAATTCATATTGAAGCATGGACAAGATTCATTACCTTTTCTAAGCAGGAGGCGCATGCCTAAGAAGCCCTGTGCTTCCAAACCAAGACAGTGCCGCACTGTGAGAAAGCAATAACCACAAGCAAATAATACCCAGACAGAACTCGAACCAACGATGCCAGAGAACCAGAAAGACATATAGAAAAAATACAGTGATTGCCATTGACAGCAACGAAGGAACTGAGCTGGAACCATAGTATAAATACAGACAACAGGCATAATAGCCACAACGAGAAGCGAGTAATATAACCTGAAAACCCACGCATGCAAGGAACAGGGAAATAGCAGAGCCACTTACCGAAGTCAAGCCACGGAACCAGGCCGAATAGCCTCCACAGTCAAACAACATTTCCATCAAACGAACAAACAGGTTAACCAGAGGCGGATTCAAGTTCTCAGACAGCATGCAGAGTCAAACAAACCCACAGCATAGCGCACACAGAGTTCTATTGCAGAGACCAACAAACCCTCGACGACAGCGAATACCTCAGAGCGAAATCACCAGAGAACAATCGAGAGAATGCGAGAAAGGTTAGGGTTAAGGCGTGTTTCGAGGCAGAGTACTGTCATTTAATTCCCGCATTCAATACACCAGCTACCACCTTCACGCAAACCCGCGGACAGAGATATTTGTTCGCCACATAACCTATCCCCGTTACACATAAAAGTGCAAAGTGCTGCCAAGTGGGCTGGGTCCCATCAGAGTGGTATCAGAGCAGTTTGAGTTGAAGAGATTTGGGAGAAATGGATATAGGTAGACGAGGACGAGGCCGAGGTGCTCTTAGAATGGCAGATGAGGCATCACGAGAAGAACTCAGAGTTCTTACTACTCGGTTGGAAGCAGTAGAGGCAGGCAGGAGAAGAGATCCAGAAATGGGTGATGTGAGTGAAGAAGAGGTGGAAGTGGCAGCAGATGGGCCTGAAGGTGAATCACTAGAAGTAAAGTTATTGAAGTTTGTCTTATTGTCAAACAGCAGACCAAAACCAGAACTCCCGACTTACGATGGAAGTTTGTCTATTGATGTTGTGTTAGATTGGATTAGCGAGATGGACAAGTATTTTGAATGCGAGGAAGTTAGTGAAGACCGTAGGGTCAAGTTTGCAACAACAAAGTTGAAAGGACACGCAGCCCTGTGGTGGGACAGTGTCCAGAATGAGAGAAAGAGGTTGAACAAAACACCGATTAAAACTTGGACAAGGATGGTAGCTAAGTTGAAGGGCAGATTTCTGCCAAGGGATTATCAAATCGCGTTACATAGACAGGTACAGAATCTGAGACAGAGGGGACTGACTGTGAAAGAGTATACAGAGGAGTTTTATCGAGTGAATTTGCGAGCTGGATACACAGAGGATACGGCAGAAAGGACATCTAGATATGTAAATGGGCTGAGAATGGATATTTTGGATGAAATAAGCATTTTGTCTCCAAACAATACTGAGGAGGCATACCAGAGCGCAATTAAAGTAGAGGAGAAACTTAACCGAAGACAGAATGCCCGGAGAGGATGAGGGTCTACCAGAGGAAGAGGCCAGTCCTATGGCAGGGGCCGAACTGCCAGCAACAGCGAGGAAGCCAGTAGTTCAAGGACTTCGGGAACAACAGAAAAAGGAGATGGAATGAGAGGTGGTAGATCGTTCCAACGCGACAGAGGAAATGGCCGTGGAAGGGGAACTGGTTATCAGTGCTATAGATGCCACAAGTGGGGGCACCGCTCGTTTGAGTGCCCAGAAACAGATTCAACTGGACAGCGAGGCGCATATGTGACGCAACCGGAGGAAGCAGCAGCACCCCCTCAAGAGGCAGAGAATGCCCCAGAAACGGGAGAAGCTTTAGTGCTGCATAAGGTGTTACTGAAACCAGTTGATGAGAGTGTCGAACAGACGCAGTGGAAAGCTCTGTTCAGGACAGTTTGCAAATCGCAGGGTAAGTGCTGTAAGATGATAATCGACAGTGGAAGTACGGACAATTTGGTGTCCACAGAAATGGTGGAGAAGTTGGGACTAAAGCGTTTAAAACACCCCAATCCGTATCGAGTTTCATGGCTACAAAAGGGGCACCAGTTACTGGTGGACGAACAGAGTGAAGTTGAATTTCATATAGGACATTACAAGGATAAAATCATTTGCGACATTATGCCGATGGACATATGTCACATCTTATTGGGCAGACCTTGGCAATATGATAGAAAGGTGATACACGATGGAGTGATGAACTGTTATAAGTTCGAAACAGATGGGCTTAGGCATACCCTTGTGCCTATCAGAGAAGAGAAGGAAACAGCTGAAGTAAATGAAACTAAGGCATTGCTAATGAGCGGAAAACAGTTTTTAAAGCAGGTTGAGAACAGTGAAATAAGTTATGTTGTAGTCAAGAAGACAAGGACAGTCCTATTGCATACAGAAATCACAGATTTACCTATAGAAATACAGCAGGAATTTACAGATATAGTAGTGGACGACTTGCCAAACAAGTTACCTCCCAAGCGGAGTATTAGTCACCATATTGACTTCATACCTGGAGCCAGCTTACCAAATAAGGCAGCCTATCGAATGAGCCCCAAGGATAATGAAGAAATCAGGAAACAGGTGCAGGAACTATTGGACAAAGGATTAATCAGAGAAAGTTTAAGCCCATGTGCTGTACCAACAGTTCTCGCCCCCAAAAAGGGAGGAGAATGGCGGATGTGCACGATTCCAGGGCCATCAATAAAATCACCATCCGGTACAGATTTCCGTTACCGCGTATGGATGATATGATGGACTGTTTGAGTGGGCCAGCTTACTTCTCTAAAATAGACTTAAAAAGCGGATATCACCAGATTCGGATACGAGAGGGAGACGAGTGGAAGACAA
>APFE030284838.1:19905-47321 GCA_000404065.3 Pinus taeda
TCAAAGGATTCCACATCATCAAATGAGAACAATAATCCTTTTTCAATGGAGATACAAAATAACAAAGAAGTCTCCACTTATTTTTCCAATTCCTATAGTAAGTGGTACACTCAATTATATTAATTATAATATTTAATGTGATCAGAAGTTGTTATAATAATAGAAACACAAAAGCAACATGTAAAGTCAAATAAAACAATTTTGTCATATTTGAAATCAATCCAAGACACACCTACATATGCATTTTTCATTTGTGATATATTGTCCTTTGGAAAGGACATGCAATCTATTAACAAAGACATATTATCTACTATTTTCTATCTGACACTTGCTTCATAGTTCAAAACCATTAAACTCAATGGACAAATATATAAATCTTGTAACAATGCAATACTTAATGAAAAATTCCCTACATTTGCACCACCTCTTTATATTCGACGAAAAAAAATTGATGTCCATTACACAAATGACATATTGGAAGAGAGGTTAGTGGCACCAAATATGGATTTAGCACAAATAAGACAACTTGGATACAAAACATTGCAAATTGGATTAACAAGAACACTCATAAATGTTCCTTCTAGTCTAGATGGAATTCAAAGAGCATTGCCTAGAGAAATTGATGGCACTATGATAGCAGGAATTATGCTAAAAAGAAACGTGGAATACAAGAGTGCATATTTGTCTCAAAATATTTGACCCTAGAAAGTGATGTGTTCATTACATGACTTGTGCAACACATCTCTATACAAAAAGAAAAAAAATAGAAATCAGCTATCAATGGAAAGAACATTTTGATTGAAGTAGTCAATATCATTAGAATGATAGTCCAAACATAAAGGAAATAGACTCACCTTGTACCTTCAAAGGCCCACGTTATCCATGATCTTGATATAAGAATAATACATATTGCACCTTCTGAAAGGGTTTGTCCCCTAGGCATTTTTCAAGACAAATTATCTGAAGAACTGAACTTCCTGACATTGTTCTTTGGATCAAGTTTCCCTATTGATGTTATCAAATGCTTTGAAAAAAAAAAGGTCTAATAATTGCATTTGTTGGAAAAGCTACATATATTGCACATGGTGTTATATTTCATTTATCTTTACATTTTCCACTTTCACCATGTCACATGGTGCTATTGGATTCTAACACACTCGATGTATTAAGCAAAGAATATGAGCAACTTAAATTTATATTGATAGATGAGTTTTCATTAATTGGGTCTCGATTGCTTTATAGCATTGACAAGTGACTCAAAAAAATTATGCATACTCCAACTTTCCCATTTGGGAGCCTTGACATAATATTTTGTGATAAGCTATGTCAAGCACAACTTGTACGTGATTGTTGGATATTTGAACAACCGCATCTTAAAGGAACTAGTGCTCCTTACAATTTTTTGAAAGAAAATGTGAAAACTTATGAACTAAAACATATAATGTGACAAGACAATAGAAAATTTGTATCCATCTTAAACAGAATCAGGACATGTTCACATATTGATGTTGATCTTTCATTCTTGAATAAGCATTGTTATAGATCGGGACCAAATGATCCAACTTTTCCATACCTATTTTATTCAAACATGAATGTAAATGAACATAATGAAAGAATGTTGTCTCTCATCAACAAAGAAGAAATTATACTAAATGAATATGATAGAAAAATTGACTCAACAAATATAAAGCGTAATAAACATATGAAACTACAATTTCCATATTCTATTGTGTTGAAAGAAAATATGCTTGTTAAACTAATTGGCTTAAATTACAATATTCATGATAGCTTGGTCAATGGTGCTGAAGGAATTTTTAGAGAATCAACAACATTTGAAAATGGTACAATTGAGATCGAATTTGTTGATCCAGTTGTTGGCACTATTCAACGAGAAAAATGACGCATTTGTACAAAGATGGAATAATTTTTTACGTTGACACTTGTTACTAGAGTTTGTAGGAAAAATGAATCAAGCAACAAAATTGGTTTTACAAGAGAAAAAATTCTTGTCCAACTGGCATGTGCATGAACTATACATTGATCACAAGGGTTACAATTGACAGATTGGCTTTTGACCCAAAAGGAGTTAGGCAACATGTACTTGTTTACGCTGCACTTTCTCGTGTCAAAGATATTAATTATTGTATTTATTAAACAAATTGGAACATAGTAAATTTTCTCTCAATGACAAAGTTTCTATTGAGCTAAATAGACTTACATAGAATACCTGGTATGAGCTTGAATAGAGCATATATCAAAATAAAACAATGGATAATTTGACAATATGTTCATTGAACACTCGTAATTTGTCCTTGCATTTTAAAGATATCATTGCTAGCTATGATCTAATGACGCTGACATTTTTTGTTTCCAAGAAACAAAAGCAAAATCATCTCCATCGAATCCATTATTGATTAGAAAATATGACTACTTACATTTATACCATTTACATGGAATTCTCACATACTATATAAAAAATGTTTTGGTTGAGAATCATATCACTTATACAAAAGACAAATTTAAATCAACAATTGCAACACTCCATGTTGAAAAAAAACCCAGTATAGTTGAAAATATATATATTGCACCAAATGCAAAAATTGAAGAGATAATTAATTTTATCAAACTCGTTTTCAAGCACACATGCAACAACTAGCCAATTGTTCTTGTTGGTGATTTCAATTTGGACATGTTGCAAACTAGCCATCAAAAAAGAAAATTGCTTTCATTTATTCAAAATAATGGCTTCAATCTTGATACAAAAAAAACTGGCAATTGACTATAGCTCATTGCTAGATCACTTTTGGACAAACTTTTCAACTACTGTTGTTTCTTTCCATGTCTTTGATTCTTATTGGACAGGCCATCAAACAATTTTTCTCATCATATATTTGTTGTCACCTTGAGTCTTTTTTCCAATGTTTGTACTCTAGAATTTCATTGTTGACTTGTCACAATATTTGTTACATTTGCAAATATGCACCTTTGACATATGCCGTAATTTGAAAATATTTAAAAACAAAGAAATTATGCACAACACAAAACATGCAAATATCAAATTCCAGCAAGTCTTTAAACCATGAACATAAATTTGTTCTATTTCTCTTGTATAACTATTAATTTTAATGCAATGCTTGGTATGCATTTTCATTTCCACTTTGTTACAGTTTTCTCCATATACTAAATAGTATTATTTTCTTTAGATTGTAGTTCATATTTAATTATTTCTTGTGCGGCCGCTTTAGATAAAAATTACAAAAAATAAAAAGGTGCCCATGGTAATTCTTAATAACACATTTCCAGAAGTGAACTATATGTATATTTTCTAATGAAATCTATAAAACATTTTCTTTATTGTGACTTATGCACATTTACTACATAGCCACAAACCAATGGCTAATAGTTCTATAAAAATAGAGTTCGTGTATATATAATTTATTATTGTAGAGTATACATTTTTTAAATGTTCTTTGTACAATTGTCACTTACTTGATGGCTTGCATTTTCATTTTATGGCAATGATTGGTTCATTCATTTGGAACAATATCATGGAAACATCTAGCTCTAGCAAACAAATATTGGAAAAACAAATGGTGGAAAATGAGAATCCAAAAAGGTTAGGTTTGTGTTGCACTAAATGTTTGTATAGTCAAATGACATATTTGTATTAAAGCAATGCCAGTGTTTTTTGAAGCATGTTGTTTTGATTTTGCATATAAGCAGAGGAAAAACAATGAAAGTAGTATCCTCGTCAATCATTGAAATATGCTCAGGAGCATATGCAAAAACTTTTGAAGGCAATATATTGGTTTATTTATGGGCCAACAAAAACTAAAAGTCTTAGCTCTCCTGCAAAGGCGTGGTTACTCCACGCTGATTTTAGCCTTGACCAACTGACTATCACAGTGAATATGGCAATAATCTTATAAAGTGTTTCCTAGAAATAATGTTCGAATTACAGATTTTGCAATAAGAAACAAGGGTATTTATAAACGAGGAGATGTAAAATTTTGCATAGTGTTATATGACAAAAGAAAAGTTGAATCAATTGCACAGGTTTGTAAAAAACGTACACTAGCTCCAGATACAACAATACATAGTCTTGTTGTTTCCACGGATGCATATGTAATTGGGTCAATAGGAGAAATAGTAATAGGCTGCCACAAAAATAACAAGCAACTATAACTCAATATAAAATATGGTGAAGCTACAGAGGACAACGCAATTGTAAGTCTATTGCTAGAATAACTATACTTGCATTTTGAACAAAAACTCTAATAGTTTCTTTGAAACTGTGCTATTGTATCTTTGTTTTTAATTGTTATTAAGGTATCTATTATCTCATTATTCTTTTTGCATAGATTGTTTAACCAAAAATGTGTTTTCTGGTTGACTGCAGTTGTTATTGAACGATATTCATAGAGAGCATTTTTTCAAAATATAGTATCAATTGGCATCAAAGATGAATCTTCTCTATTTGTTCAAAAACATTGTCAAAAATGATGTGAAAAGGAGTCGACAATTATGCTCCATATCAACAACTTTTATTGAGCCATTGAATGATGAATGTGCAAAAGTGAAGTTATTATATTTTATAATATCAAGAACATAGGTATATTTACCAATAGATTTTCTTTTCAAGTAACATTAGTTTTAGTTTGATGTGCAAAATCTTGGATTTTGATAATACATATTGGTTCTAACAATTCAATTTCATTGTGGCAAAAAAAAAAAAACGAAGATCCAAGGAGTGTTGAAAGCCAAAAAAATTTTCTCTCCTCATTTTTAGCAAATTTACGATAAATGAAAACAACTTGTCCATCCAACCATAGATAAATGCACAATTTGTAAAGATGGTAGAACATTTGCCTATGAGAACAGTGTTGAATGCACTTTGGAAACAGAGAATTGCAAAATTTATTGTACTTTACAGATGCCACAACTAAAAGAACATTGCCCAGTAATTCTTGAGACAAGTTTTCAGGAATACATGCAAAGCATATCATCTATAGTTTTTAATTTAAGAAACCTTTGTATTCAAGGTCCTTTTATTTTAACAATTAACAACATTATTGTTGAGATAAAAGAGTTGTGACAAGCAGAAAAAAATCTTCTTTCATATATCATGTCCATACATTTTGACAGTTAAGTTATCATTGCTCTTTTTGATGCAGGAGCATCTAGCTAAGGCACCATGACCGAGTGTTGGTCTCTGCCAGGTTGGAAAGTTGAGTTAACATTTGGTTTGTCTTTCATGTAGAATTTGCTAGAGTAGGAAGTAGGATTTCGTTTTTGTCTTAATCTTTGTATTAGTCAAAGGCAGTTGGTCAGTTAGGATTATTTATTTAGCTGACTTTAATAAATAGTAGATTAGAAATTGTCCTGTCATTTTAAAGAAAAAGACAAATGTGTCTAAATGTACACAAAAATATTGTCATGAAAACAAAACCGAATACCTAGTAGTTATGTAACCATACTGTCTACAACTGAAAGTAACTACATAGTTTTGTTAACTGTAAACAAAGAATTTAAATGTAATAATGAAAACCATGAAAAAGGTTCATCATTTTGAGATACAAGTAATAAAAGAGATAGAACACAAATTTCTCTATCATCCATCTGTATCATTGCCTACGCATTGTGCAATTGTGTTTTATTTATTGACTAATTGAACTTAGAAATAAAAAGCAAAGTGCAGGCCTACAGCTGTAGGTTGTTTTTCTTTTCCTCTCTTAACAGTAAACCCAATACTGTAAAATGCATGTAATTTCCACAACCAGAATGGACGGGTACGCTCACAAAACTCACAACCAGGAGAAAGTCATACATTGAACAATTGTATGGAGAATACAGAATCAAGGCATCGGTGAAACAAACTACAACAGAGGTAATTCTAGACAAACCATCACACATTTTCTTTAACAAACAGAGACAGATATATAATAATATTATATATATATAATAATATATATATATATAATAAATATATAAATAGATATATATAAATTGTTGTTGTTCAATACAAATTAAATATTACATTGTCCAAAACAAATAGAGTATACAACGTCCGCTAGAATGAACAAACCCTAGTCCAGGGTTTGATGTCAAGAAAACCCTCGAGCCTCAACTAGACAGCCAAACCAGAACAGTAAATAAACTGGAATTTGAAACCAGACACAGGCCTAGGTCGTGAGAACGACCCAAATCATACACAGCAACCGGACGGCGAAGAGAAATCACCATAGAACCACAAAACCCTAACTACAAGTTGACAAACTGTGGAAGACAGAGCCTACCAGCAAAGAGTTTTAGGGTTTGGAGACCGAATCGTGATAATTCTTCGTGCCCAAGGTCGAACCCTCGACCTGTGTAGACAGAACGAGCCAAGGTTAGCTTACATTACATAGCAATGCCTAAACAGAGATACAACATAAGCAAGGGGAGAGAATAATTTACCTGGGAGCACGACAAGACCAAGAATCTCATGAAATAGAGCTGCAGAAAACCGAAAGAAGCCTGAGACAAGAGGAGCAGGCATTGGTTAGCTTCTAAACCAGAAGAGAGTGGAGATAAAACACAGAGGGACAAATTACCTGGAGTTATAGCCGAGCAAGTCATTGTACCGAAACCTGTGCACACAGGAACCAGAACTTAAAACCACTTTAGCACTATAACCATAGCAAAGAACATTTTCGACAACAGGAAAGAATAACTGGTGGCCCAAGAGACCAGGCATCGAGTCCAAGCAACAACAGAACAAAACAATAACTCACAGTGTAGAAGAATACGAGTGGACCAACCCCCAGAGTCGAGACAATTTCATGCAACAAGGAAAATTTGTTGCCAATAGCACAAGCAAGTCCGGGAGACCAATATTCGTTCGTAGCCACACCCAAAAACAGAGTTTGCCATAAGAACCGGGATGAGGCAGAGCACTTTGACAAGAACCTTCGCAAAGCTCCCACAGTAGAGCAAAACAAAATCAAACAATGACCAAAAGGCCCAAAGGTTTTGTGTAAAAGAGAAAGTGGGAAAACAAAGACCGAGGCCAAGTACAGGGCAGGTTCGCATTTACGAGCCACATTTAATGATTGCCAATTCCAATAAAAATATCCAACACTCATATCTATGATCAACCACCAAGTCAACAACCGAATCCGCCAACATAATTAACACCGGACAGCTTGACATCAAAGGTCACGTTGGAGCGTGGGCTGGGTCCCATCATAATGGTATCAGAGTAGTATTTCATTTTAAGGTCAGTTACAGAAATGGAGGTAGGAAGGCGAGGTCGTGGCAGAGGTGCTCAAAGGATAGCAGAGGAAGAACTGAGAGAGGAGATCAAGAATCTTACTGCCCATTTGGAGGCAGTAGAGGCAGGGAGAAGAAGAGACCCAGAGGTAGGTGATGACAGCGAAGAGGAAGCTGAAGCGACGATAGATGGATCGGATGGCGAGACTCCAGAAGTGAGACTGTTGAGATCTGTTTTAGTGACAAGCAGTAAACCCAAACCAAAACTCCCAAACTATGATGGCAACTTGTCCATAGAGGTTCTATTGGATTGGATCAGTGAGCTGGATAAGTATTTTGAGTGTGAGGAAGTCAATGAGGACTGCAGAGTTAGGTTCACTACGACTAAGTTGAAGGGACACACAGCCCTGTGGTGGGATAGTGTCCAAACGGAGAGAAGGAGATTGAACAAGTTGCTGATCAAAACTTGGTCAAGGATGGTGGCCAAGTTGAAGGGAAGATTTCTATTGAAAGATTATCAGATTGCACTACACAGGCAAGTGCAGAATCTGAAACAGAAAGGAATGACGGTGAGGGAGTACACTGAGGAGTTTTATCAAGTGAACCTAAGGGCCAGTTATACAGAGGATACCACAGAAAAGACAGCCAGGTACGTAAATGGTTTAAGACTAGAAATTTTAGATGAAATTAGTATTCTGTCTCCAAAGAACATTGAAGAAGCATACCAGAGTGCGATGAAAGCTGAAGAGAAAATTACTATAAGGCAGAATTCCCGGAGAGGACAAGGAGTCGGCAGGGGAAAAGGTTAGTCCTATGGCAGAGGGCGGGCTGCTAGTAGTAATGAGGAAGGCAGCAGTTCCAAAGCTTTCAGATCAACTAACAAAGGTGATAGTGCGAGAGGTGGTAGGCCATATCAGTGAGGTAGGGGAAATGGCCGAGGTAGAGGGGCTGGTTATTAATGTTATAGGTGTCATAAATGGGGACACAGATCATTTGAGTGTCCTAAGGCAAACCAAGCTGGACAGAGGGGTGCATATGTTGCACAACTAGAGGAAGCAGAGGCACCTCCCCAAGAAGCAGAGAATGCTCCAGAAACAGGGGAAGCCCTGGTGCTGAACAAGGTGTTGTTAAAACCAACCAAGGAAGCCACCGAACAAACACAGCGAAAGGCTTTGTTTAGAACAGTTTGTAAGTCACGTGGTAGGTGTTGTAAGTTAATTATTGACAGCGGTAGTACAGATAACTTAGTGTCCACAAAGATGGTGGAAAAGTTAGAATTGAAGCGATCGAAACATCCCACCCCTTACAAAGTTTCGTGGCTGCAAAAAGGCCATCAGTTGCTGGTGCATGAACAGTGAAAGGTGGAGTTTCAAATAGGCAGATATAAGGATAAAGTCATTTGTGACATCATGCCAATGGATGTATGTCACATACTGTTGGGAAGGCCATGGCAATACGACAGAAAGGTGGTGCATGATGGATTGATGCACTGTTATAAGTTTTTCAAGGATGGAGTCAAGCATACACTTGTACCCATCAAGGAGGAAGGGCCAGCAGGGACAAATGACCCAAGAGCATTGTTGATTGGTGGAAAATAGTTTCTGAAACAAGTTGAGGCTAGCAAGATGGGATATGCAATTGTAAAAAGAGCAAAGACAGTGTTATTGCATATAGAGGCATCAGATTTACCCTCAGAAATTCAGCAGATGTTGCAAGAATTTACAGACATAGTGGTGGATGAATTGACGGAAAAATTACCCCCCAAAAGAAGTATAAGTCACCATATTGACTTCATACCCGGAGTCAGTTTGCCGAACAATGCAGCATACCAAATGAGCCCCAAGGACAATGAAGAGATTACGAAGCAGGTGCAGGAACTGCTAAACAAAGGATCGATTAGGGGCAGTTTGAGCCCTTGCACAGTTCCAATGGTTCTTGCTCCCAAGAAAGGAGGAGAATGGCGGATGTGCATAGACTCGAGGGCCATCAACAAAATCACCATCTGGTACAGGTTTCCACTGCCACGGATGGATGACATGATGGATTGTTTAAGCTAGGCAGCATATTTTAATACGATAGACTTGAAGAGCAGGTATCATTAGATCTGATACGAGAGGGGGACGAGTGGAAGATGGCCTTTAAGACGAATGAGGGACTGTATGAAGGTTGCTCATGCCATTTGGGTTGAGCAATGCACCCAGTACATTTATGCGGTTAATGAAAGAGATGCTGAAAGAATACATCAGAAATTTTGTGATAGTATACCTGGACGACATACTAATTTTCAGTAGGACAAGTGAAGAGCACCTTCAACATGTTTGGAAAGTGTTGGAAAAATTACAGCAGAACAAATTGCTAATAAATTTGAAGAAATGTACTTTTCTGCAGAAGGAATTGATTTATTTGGGCTTTGTCATAGCAGAAAACGAACTGAAGATGGATCCGGAGAAGGTTGCAGCGATAGTTAACTGGCCATCTCCGAAAATCTTATTCAAGGTACGTAGCTTTCATGGACTAGTGAGTTTTTACTGGAAATTCATAAGAAATTTTAGCGAAATTTGTGCACCTATGTTAGACACCATTAAAAATGCCAGTCAGCCTTTTCGATGAACGGATGCAGTGGAGAGAAGTTTCCAGCTATTAAAGAGAAAGATCACAGAGAGGCTGATCCTGAGATTGTCAGACTTCAAGAAGCTTTTTCAGGTCCGTTGTGATGCTAGCGGTATGACTATTGGAGCTGTACTTAGCCAGGAGGATAAGCCTGTGGCATTCTTCAGTGAGAAGCTAAATGAAAGAAAATAGAAATATTCATCTTCTAACAAAGAGTTCTATGCTATTGTACAGGCATTAAAACACTGGAGGCATTATTCGCTGGGAAGCAAATTTGTGTTGTTTTCAAATACTTCTGCACTACAGTATGTAATGAAACAGCACAAGCTGGACCACAAACATGCCAAATGGGTGGAGTATTTGCAGAGTTTCAACTTCATGTTGAAACACATTAGTGGGCAGGCCAACAAGGTTGCAAATGCACTGAGTAGGAGAGCTTTACTTCTGCAGGAGAGTACTGTGCAAGTTCTAGGCTTTGAGCACTTAAAAGATTTATACCAGACTGACACAAATTCTAAGGAGGCCTATGAGGCATGTCAAAATCCCTTGGTAAGAGATAATAGTCCATGGTTGGACTACAACTTGCAAGAGAAATTGTTTTTTAAAGGAGAACAGTTATGCATTCCTAACTACTTGATGAGAGAGAACATTATTCAGGAGAAGCACAGTGGAGGTCTAGCCGGACATTTCGGCATAGACAAAACACTCGAGCAACTAAGTCATTTCTATTTTTGGCCAAAGATGCGAAGGGATGTACAACGATTTGTGACCAAGTGTAAAGTGTGTCAGTTGGCGAAGGGTCATAGTCAGAACACGGGACTGTACACACCATTATCTGTTCTAGGCAGGCCGTGGGACTTAGTCAGCTTGGACTTTTTCTTAGGGTTATCTAAGACACAGTGAGGTTACGACTCGGCGATGGTAGTAGTGGACAGATTCTCAAATATGGTGCATTTTATCCCTTGTAGAAAAACCAATGATGCCACTCACATGGCCCACTTGTTTTTCACAGAGATTGTCAGGTTACATGGGTTGACTAAGTCTATCCTTTTGGACAGGGATGTGAAGTTTACAGGGCACTTTTGGCATACCCTGTGGAAGAAGATGGATGCACAGTTGAGTTACAGCTTTGCTTATCACCCGCAAGCCGACGGACAAACAGAGGTGGTAAATAGGAGCCTGGGAAACCTACTGCAAAGCTTGGTTGGTGAGAATTCACGGATGTGGGATCGAGTGCTTGCTCAGGCAGAGTTCGCTTATAATGACTTGCCTAATCGTAGCATCGGTTACAGTCCATTTCAGATCCTCTACAACATGCATCCCCGTGGAGTGCATGAGTTGCGAGATCTTGGACTACAGGAAAGGCAAAGCACAAATGGAGAAAATTTCACTAACGCGATGAGGGATTTGTATGAGCAGCTAAAATTTAAATTGCAAGACAGCAGCCTAAAGTATAAACAGAAAGCATATTTGAAGAGAAGGGAAGTACAGTTCAACGTAGGAGATGAAGTCCTCGCGCATTTCTGCAAGGAATGCTTCCCCAGAGGTGGATACAATAAGTTAAAGTATAAGAAGATAGGACCCTGCAAAATCCTCTAGAAATTTTCAGCGAATACCTATGAGTTACAGCTGCCACCAGGGATAAGCATTTCACCCATATCCAATGTAGCAGACTTGTTCCCTTACACCACTGACCCAGAAGAAGAAGAAGAAAACACAACTGCACGGCCCACACGGAATACCCAGGATGGAGGAGAAACTTGGATGAGACAAATGCCTTATGTTCAACCTTCCAAGATTGAGAGCATCCTTGATACTCAGGTGGCCAAACGAACTCGGTGGAAGGAGTATCTGCAATACCTGGTCAAGTGGAAGAACCGTCCTATTGAGGACAATTCATGGCTTGATGCTAGGTAGATTGAGTAGATAGGTTCTTCAGTCCAGCAGCTCATGGACTAGAGTCATGATTTCTTTTTTCCCAGGAGCCCAATGCAGGAGAATCTAGCTAAGGCACCATGACCGGGTGTTGGTCTCTGCTAGGTTGGAAAGTTGAGTTAACATTTGGTTTGTCTTTCATGTTTAGTTTGCCAAAGTAGGAGGTAGGATTTCGTTTTTGTCTTAATCTCTGTATTAGTCAAAGGAAGTTGGTCAGTTAGGATTATTTATTTGTCTGACTTTAATAAACAGCGGATTAGAAATTGTCCTATCATTTTAAAAGAAAAAGACAAATGTGTCTAAATGTACACAAAAATCTTGTCAATAAAACAGAACCGAATACCTAGTAGTTATGTAACCATACTGTCTACAACCGAAAGTAACTACATAGTTTTATTAACTGTAAACAAAGCATATAAATGTAATTATGAAAACCATGAAAAAGGTTCAGCATTTCAAGATATAAGTAATAAAAGAGACAGAACGCAAATTTCTCTATCATCCATCTGTATCATTGCCTACGTGCTGTGCAATTGTGTTTTATTTATTGACTAATTAAACTTAGACATAACAAGCAAAGTGCAGGCCTACAACTATAGGTTGTTTTTCTTTTCCCCTCTTAACAGTAAGTCGAATACTGTAAAATGCATGTAATTTCCACAACCAAAACAAACGGGTACGCTAACAAAACTCACGACCAGGAGAAAGTCATACATTGAACAATCGTATGGAGAATATAGAATCAAGGCACCAATGAAACAAACTACAACAGAGGTAATTCTAGATGAACCACCATACATTTTCTTTAACAAACAGACACAGATAAATATATATATATATATATAATATATATATATATATATATTACTGATGTTCAATACAAATAAATATTACATTGTCCAAACAAATAGAGTATACAACGTCTGCTAGAATGAACAAACCCTAGTCCAGGGTTTGATGTCAAGAAAACCCTCGAGCCTCAACTAGACAACCAAACCAGAATAGTAAATAAACTGGAATTTGAAACCAAACACAAACCTAGGTCATGAGAATGACCCAAATCATACACAGCAACCAGACAGCAAAGAGAAATCACCATAGAACCACAAAACCCTAACTACAAGTTGACAAACTGTGGAAGACAGAGCCTACCAGCAAAGAGTTGTAGGGTTTGGAGACCAAATCATGATAATTCTTCACGCCCAAGGTCGAACCCTCGACCTGTGCAGACAAAACGAGCCAAGGTTAGCATACATTACACAGTGATGCCTGAACAGAGATACAACATAAGCAAGGGGAGAGCATAATTTACCTGGGAGCACGACAGGACCAAGAATCTCATGAAATAGAGCCGCAGAAAACAAAAAGAAGCCTGAGACAAGAGGAGCAGGCGTTGGTTAGCTTCTAAACCAGAAGAGAGTGGAGATAAAACACGGAGGGACAAATTACTTAGAACTGTAGCCGAGCGAGTCATTGTTCCGAAACCGTGCACACAGGAACCAGAACTTAAAACCACTTTAGCACTATAACCATAGTAAAGAACATTGTCAACAACAGGAAAGAACAACCGGTGGCCCGAGAGACTAGGCATCGAGTCCAAGCAACAACATAACAAAACAATAACTCACTGTGCAGAAGAATACGAGCAGATCAACCTCCAAAGCCAAGACAATTTCATGCAACAAGGCAAATTTGTTGCCAATAGCACAAGAAAGTCCGGGAGACCAATATTTGTTCATATCCACACCCAAAAATAGAGTTTTCCATAAGAACCGGGACGAGGCAGAGCACTTTGACAGAAACCCTCGTAGAACTCCCACGGCAGAGCAAAAAAAAATCAAACAATGACCAGAAGGCCCAAAGGTTTTGTGTAAAAGACCAAGCGGGAAAACAAAGACCGAGGCTGGGTACAGGGCAGGTTCACATTTACGAGTCACATTTAATGATTGCCAATTCCAATAAAAATATCCAACACTCATATCTGTGATCAACCACCAAGTCAAAAATCGAATCTGCCAACATAATTAACATCGGACAACTTGACATCAAAGGTTACATTGGAGCATGGGCTGGGTCCCATCACTTTTCATTTTTTATTTTCTGTATGGCACAAATTCATAATTGACAAATACTTGCAAAAATATTAATAAATATTTTTTATTTTATTGCAGGTTGCAGAATTACATAACACAAAAAAACATTTAGTCAAGTTCTTTTTGGATATATGCTGAAATATCTCAATCAAGAATATTTTCTTTTGATTTTTTTTTTTGATAACTAGTTCTTGTTTCTCCTTTACCTGTAAATTTTCCTGTTCCACTTGAAAACAGAGAGAAAACTACACAATACGCAATATGATATTTCAATTATATCATATTTTCTATAAGACTATGGTCTCGTTGTTTGGTTAATAAGAACATTAGATTTTAGCTCCACAATAACATAATGTAACTCTAGAATAGTTAGTATGCCAAATTATATATTTTTGGATGGTTTGCTCTCCACTATTAAAACACTGGCTTGGTTTTTGATTTGCTGTAAATTCTAGAACTGTGTTCTATTAGGGAAAAAAAAACGAGAAAACAAAAAAGAAGGAAACAAAACAGTTGCATGTGTATCAACGTGTTCATTTCTATATATGCACAATTGAATTCTATTTGTTAAAAGACGTCAGTACAAGAGAACTAAGGTACCTACATTTTTAGTTTATTTTTCCATAGATCAAATCATCCTTATTTTTATATTTGCATGAGTTTTTTTCGCAGACTTTGTGCTTTTGTTATTGGCTTTCTTGCACAGGGATTTTTATTTCCTAACTTATATAGTGTTGCATTGTAGTTATATATAATTGTGAGTTTATTCTCTAATGAATTAATAAAATGTTGGATATTGTTTTTTGGCTCTTTGTCATAACTGATGCATATTCACATGCATTCATCGTTTTTGTAACCACTTGTTTTTCAATTTCAAGCTAATAGTTTATTGTTTACTATAGCACACATTAATAGTTTCAGATGTTTGGTTTGTGATAATGGTTCTTTAATGGATGGTGAATGATATATGTACTATTTGAAATCAACGATCATTTTTTTGTACCACACTGTCATTGCTATGAATAATAAATATATTAGTTATTTTGAACCACGAGCTCTTATGTTAAATTGTTCATTGGCTTATGTAATCAATCTTACCTGGAAATTATGACAGATTCTAGTTTCTCTCTACCACAGTGGTTTTTGTAACAATATTGCCTTAGGTATTTTATGTATTTATTATTTAACATATTCAATTTAGTGCTCTAGATATATTGTAAACAAGAGATTGAGAAATGTGTAAAATAATTTCTCAATCATTAGTACCTTGATTTTTTTATTTTTGATTTCTCATGTCACCCTAGAGTTTATGCTTTCACTGTAACAATATGGAACTCATTATGATTGATAAAAATATCATTAAAATTGTATATTTGGACACACCTACTTCCAAAATGTTGAAAGTTGTTCAATCGTTGAATCAAGTGCTTTTATTCTTGTATTCATTAAGCACAGAGGTATAGAAATGTTATTTCATGAGTGAGATATGAATAAAAAAAACATTGACTAACATTAATTCAATCTAAGGATCCTTGGACATACAAAGCATCTCTATGCAACCCTAATCATAGTGCTTATTAATATATTTTTTCTAGCAAAGGACACAATGTACATCTTCCAATCATTGAGAAATATTTCATTTTCCTAAACCTATTTTATGAATCTGATTGAAATAAAGACAAATGTTATCACTGTTATTTCTTTTTATGTACTTGGTCAATGTTCATAGATTTCCTCTCACTGATTTTGCAGTTATGCATTGTGCAAGATAGTCAGAAATTTGTGCCACTAGAGAGGAAAGTAGTGAAAAACATGATAGCTATGATATGCGTGATGATCTTAGGTATATTCTCCTTTGTTAAGAGATTCAGAATCCATAAATTTCATCACTCATTTGTCCCCGTTATTTTGATATGGTTCGTATTCATTACTTTCACTACAATATCACTACACATGATACAAGTGTCTTTAAAGCATATATTCATTGTACAAAAGAGGAATAAAAATCCCCGGTGTTACTGTTAATGTTCTTTGTGATTCAAAATAAAAAAACAATACTCACTCGTTCCATGATGCATGTTCTGTAATTTTTTGATATGTAAGATATAATTAAAAATCCAGGCAATAATTTTCATTCATGTTATCAGGTTTACAAGGAGCCTTTTTTCTTTTATGCGTCATAAAATAAAAAATAAAAAATAAAAACAAAAAGCATTAAACAGTTAACCTCTGGACTACGTGACCTTCCGACCATGCAGCTAGAAAATCGGGATGACTAGGACTTTTATTATAAATAATCTGAGCAACCTTTGTACCTTGGCATTGCCCAACCTTCGAACTAACAGGCCTAATGAAACCACTCGACTATGGTATAGTCGAGTTCAAGATATAATAAGTGAATCACAAAACAAAGAAAACTATCGACTATACGATTAGCACAATAAAGAGAATAGTTGACTATCGTATAATCAGAATCAAGATATAACAAATTAACCATAAAATAAAAAAAATGCTCGACTGGTGGACTGCCCGACATCCGATTTGTTTGATCATGCAAATAAAATTTGCAATGCGCTTTTTAATAAATATTTTCATAATTTCTCATTTCACATTCAATTAATTAATTGTTAGATTAATAATAAAAAATTTAATGCTTTTGTGATTCCCAAAAACAAAAACAATTGGCACGTTTACAGGGAATTAATGCACAAGTCCGTTTGTGATTTTTACATTTTCCAAATAGGATTTTAAGGTTTTAGGCTATTGTGCCTAAATGCACTTTTCTAGAGTATTGTTTGAAGATAATTTGAAGTATACTAAGTACCAGTTTCAAAAGTCTCTCTGTAAGCAGAATTTCATTTTTTTTAGATATTGTTGAGTGCAATTTCAAATTTTAAATTAGTAAAACTTATGTATGTTGTATTCACATTTATAGGTTATAAAATAGAAAAAAAAAATGAAACTCTTTAGTGTCAAATTTAAGACTTTAAAGTATTTGTCATGCATGTCTTTCTTTTAACTCTTGTTCAAAGAAGAACTGAATTGAGGTAATGTAGTACCAGTTTCAACAAATTTTGTGTAAGCATAATGTTATTTTTTTTGCAAAGTTTTGAATTCAATTCCAAATTTTGAGTTGTCAAAACTTATATATGCTTTCTTAATTTTTACAACTCTTAAAATTCCAAAAAACACAAAATACCAATTACAAACTTCAGATTTTAGGATGTTGTGGTTGCATGCTCGTTTCTTAAGTCCTGTTACAAGAACCACTGAATTAAGGAAACATAGTAAAAGTTTCAAAAAAAATTGTCTAATCATAACAATATTTCTTTTAGAAAATTTTGAATTCAATTTCAAATTTTAAATAAGAAAAAGTTATATATCCTTTGTTACTATTTACAGGTTAAATAATGGGGAAAAGGGGAAAATTTGTAGCAACAAAACAACAAATATAGAAGATTAAAGAAAATATTAGGAGCATGGATGTTGGACCAACAGAACAAGTGAACTTCGGTGCATTACTCATGTCATATTCAATGTACAAGACACAAAAAGTAGGTATGATGACCTGGTAGGAGATATTTGAATATTTTGAGCAAAGGGAATGGTTAAAAATTCCAAGAGCTACTAAAAAAAAGAACAAACTATTTGAAAGAATCAGAGTAACAGAGTTACATAAAGTAGCAACTAGAGCGAGAATTTTTCCCTATTGTGACATGATTTCATGGATTATCTCTCGCGCTGATATTAAAACCCGAACAATATCTGACCATCAAGAACTAGTGATAGCCTCCTAGAAATCTGAAGTGTTATTGACCATATATAAGCTCAGTGCTCCACAAATCCCACTTAATTATGAGTTTCTTCATAAACTTTGAAATACCATGTTGAAGGAAGCTCACAAGGATTATGATATAGTAATTGAAGAATGGTTGAGAGAAGAAGTAAAAGGTTTCAAGCTTAAAGGAAAACATTACTATCCAATAGCTATTTTTAAGAATCCCATTAGATCTCTTATTAAAACTCTAAGTAGATTATATGGGGAACAAGATCCTAAGAATTGTAAAATGAATTGGATCCCAAAAATCCATAACATTTTGAATGAGGGGAAACACCTAAACTGGGTTGAGTCATTGCCACATAATTTCACAAATTCTATGAAGTTGTCAATGACATCTCCCCCCAGGTTCAATTATTTTTTTGTATGTCTACCTATTTGTTAGATGTTATTGCATCAGTGCCATTTCCCCTCATGAAATGGAATTACCTACCTAACTAGGAACTACCGATTCAAAATTATGCTCCTATTATATGGGAGTCTAATTTTAAATACCATTTTTATGATATTTTCCACTATGTGTTGATTCCTTTGCTTCAATTTCTATTTGGAGAAATACCTCCCAGAATAAGTGATAATATGAAAGAAGGCCTAGAATCAATAGGTTGTTGGTTTGTTGAAGAATTATTTTCCTACATCAAAGTTTTTGGCAGCAGAGTTGGTCCCCATCTTCTGACCTGATATATCCCGGAAAGACTTGCTTTGAGAGAAGTGGCTAATCAAGCTGTTTTGTATGGGAAATCCAAAAAGTTGAGTAAGCTCCAAAAGAAACGTTGGCCTAGTTTCCAAACAAATTTTGGCGACATTAACATCTAAGACGAAGGGCACAAAATCAAAGAAGTTGAAAGAGCTTGAGGAAATTTGGTTATTTACTTTGCCCCATTATGAATATGATCCTAAATATTTGATTGTCAATCATTATATATCATTCAGTTATATTAAAAAATTTATTCATGGGGAACCACCTTTCGATGTGTTGTTTATATGCATTGATGATTTTCAGCAAGTTGTCCAAAGAGGCAAACTCCTACATGGTGAGTCAAGATGACAGTTGCAAGAATTTAGAGAGGAACTGTAAGCAAATTTTCTTAAGGAAAAGGATCTACAACTCAACATTTCATTCGAAGAGTTAAAGTCTACTAAATTTTTTCAATATAATTTCAATGAAATCACTTCAGAGACTTCTATTGTTTCTCATAAGAGAAAAGCAATAGAAATTGAAAAATTAGAAGGTTTTGTTGTCATCTGTGAAGAAGTTGAATCCACATCAATACAAAATATAAAAGAGGAATAGGAAACCACAGGAATAGAAAAGACTCTAGTAAAAGAAGAAACAACTGGACAAGAGATTATTATCATTAATTCTCCTAAGGAAATAGAGAAAGAGAAACCAGAAAGTGTAGAAGTCAAAGAAATGGAAGTACCTAAGGACAAGGGAAAATAGGTATCTACTAAAACCAGTGCCAAGGAAAATGAGAAAAAAATGGAAGCATATAGCAGAGTGGATACTATATCTATTGAATCTCCTCAAGCATTAGTAACACTGATTTCAACTAAGATTCCTTGGGAATCATTCTTGTTTAAACTGGTTACTGAATTAGAGACAATTGGAGATACTTTTCCATCTTTGACATATTATTATTTTAATAGTCAGACAAAATTATTTGTCTGAAAAACAAAGAAAAGAAAACATGATACTCTAGAAACCGTATCTGAATTTAGCTGGTAGGCTCAGGGAGACATAAAAGAAAAAGCTCAGGAAACTTCCCAAGATTTAGGAGCTTTTGTCAATTACAATCAGAATCATTTGAATGAGCTTGCAGCTTCATACAATGACAATTTATAGAAAATTAATGTTTTGGAGGAAAATTTGAAGAAAAATGAATTGTTTAGTGAAGAAAACTCGCAGCAAAATTCTACTAATTTAAACCAAGGATTTACTATAGAAAAACAAAACCTACAGAAGGGTTTGTAGAAACAATTGGAAGTGGAAAATGAAAAACATGAACAAGAGATTCAGCAATTAAGAAAATTACATGAAGATCAAATCTGCATCTGGAAAGAAGAAGCAGAAAATAATTTGTCCATTACTGTCACAACTTTTCAACAAGAAATTGAATCTTCTAAATATCAAGTGAATGATAATCAATAGGAAACACAGAGTCTCAATATTTTCAAAGATCAAGCTTTACAATTTTTTCTAATTTTAAGGAAGAATCAAGCAAAGTTCTATAAAAAAAATGGATAAAATCTCAATGGTTTATCAAGAAATTAAATATTTAAGTGAAATAGTTGATTTTTTGGTAGAATAAGACAAATAAATTAAAAGGAAGTTTCTCTCTATACTTGATTGGGAAAATGAATTTCAAGCTACTGAAATTCCAAGAGTTTCTAAAAGAGACAAAAGATTGATGCTTTCTTTGCTAAGTTGCAGGGAGAGAGAGCAAACAAAAAAAAGAGCATGTATACAAATGGCATAGGAGCAATGTTTATCAATTTGGGAAAAAGGAATAGACTTTATAAAATAATTTAACCTATCAGGTAGCAAGTCCTTAAAGGAAGCAGTGCCAAGAGAATTAAAATTTCCTACAGAAGATCTTGTTGCCAAGAATCAGATAGAAATAAAAAAACATTACATTTTGGACACAACAAAGTTTCCAAAAATTTCTGCAAATGCCTTTTGAGAAAATTAGGCTTATTTCCAAGTTTGAGGCCAAATATCAGAGGAAGAAGAAAGAGGCACAAGGATTAATTTCGAACTGTCAAATCAACATCAATCAGTTTCCTCCCATTTATTTATCTACATTGTATGACACATATTCACAATGAGAAGCTTATGTCGAAGTACATGCACCTGACCTATTACTTAGTATCAATTATGAAGACTCTGAAGATGAGGATAAATCGATGCTTGCTTGCCATATTTCAATTAATCATACAACATTTTAGAATTCGGTCTTTAGTTTGAGAAAAAAATGTTGAATTTCATGTTCCAAGACCTATTTTGTTTTATTGTATTTTAGTATTTATAGACCTTTGTATGTTGGTGCAAAGGGTCCAAATTCAGTGAAGATTGCAGACTTGAATGTTTTTAATCAATTTTGAAATTCCATCTTTTTCAATACCATTTTTAGTGCTCATGTGTAATTAATTGTGGAATTTATGTCAGTGCATGGTTTTAATTACTTAATAAATGTTTCTGGTTTTATTCTATGACTTGTGTTTTTTTATTCCCAATGTGTGTTTGATGGCTCTATTTAAGATTCCTTATGAAAATTTTTCAATTTACATCTTTTTATAATAAAAATTTAGAAAATTGTAGATTGACTTATTCCTAGTTTATCATCGCAGTATAGTACTCAAATATAGGCATATTTGCTCTCCTCTATGACATAGAAAATGATATTAATTTACTTTAAATTATGCATCTGTAGATATTCTAGAAAATACTAAAAGAAACTGGTTGGATAGTATCAAAATCCAAAAATATTTTTGGATTTTTCATTTAAATGTTTAGCGAAAACTTATATGTTCATTCTTGTGAATTCAATTCCAATTAGGAATTTATGTTTCATGATATTATGCATATTGCTATGCTCATTTAAACCATTTAATTGTTGGTATTTAGATTTGTTAAATCATTTGTTCGCTGAACATTGTAGTTGATATTTGTACATACATAATGTACAGGACTTTGGAGTAAGTGTTTGATGAACATAATCTCAAAACAATATCTTTTGTTTTTGTATTGCAGATATATATGTTAATGTCAAATAGTTCACAAATTATTTGTATTGCAAAACCTTTCCTCTATATGTCGATATGCATATGGCAGTAATTAGTTTATAGTATAAGCATGTGAATCATCAATACATTGCTCTTATTCAATGTTTCTAGTATTTAGGTGTTGTTTTAAGCAATTGGCAGTAGTATTCTTACTACAAATGAAACAATTATAAAAAAAAAAAACTTGTGCAATTGTTTTTTTTCGTATTAGACATATCGAAACATAGTGCATGTTTGCAAATAGACTCAAGCAAACAATCATCATAGTGATTGATATTTTGTCCATATATCTAAAAACCTTGTTCAAGTAATATTTGCTCAACTTACAATATGTCAAAGTGTACAAGTGAGAACTTGTATGCACATTTGCATGGCCCAATTGCTTCAGTTATTGAAGCTAGGATATCTACTGTGCTATGTAATAGAAATGGCACAAATTTTCCACATACAGAATTTTGATTATCTTGCAAAATATTATATTCATGGTCATCAATGGTTGGATTGAACTATAGATCTTAGTTTAATTTTAGTTTAAGATAAACATTGGGACCCTATTACAAGTGCTATGCAACCATATGAAATATATATATATATATATATATATATTGAAACTTTGATTGAGCACATATTGACTTGTTCCAAGAGGATTTTTGACACCTATGAATAATTGCTTTTATAAATTGAATGCAAACATATTAATTGTTCCATCCATAATTGTGTCTTGATCCATTTTCACATTCACCATGCTTATAATATAGAAGACTCATGTATTTCTTGTTAAAATGTTTATCATTGTATATGGCACATTAAACTTACCATTATTTTGAGCACTATTATACAAGTTTCCTCAACAAGATACATTCCACTAGTTCTCGTTGCACTGTTGTTTCTTCTTATGTATCTATGTCAATATTTCCATGAAAATCTGTGTGCCTATAAGATGAAGCACAACATGATAGTGAATTCCATATTGAACTTCGGTTGCACACTGAGTATGCCTAGGGTCACAACAAAAGAGTTATTATACACAGAGCTAGCAAAAGGAATTGAGCAAATACTTGCACATTTTGTCAAAAACTTCTCTGTCATTTAATATGTTCTTATATTCATTTGTGTCAAGTATTTAGCTCTAAATACAACTACAGCTATAGAAGCCAAAGTTATCAGATTGTTTTTCCAACAATGTAGGTTTTCTTAGACATATGTTATTTCTTCGGATCGATCATTGCTCATGAAAATTGTTCTTCTAGTAGCTGAATACAAAGAGAAACACACAATTATGTGTATTGCTTGTCCACTTGACATTTGTTGTATATTTAGAAATCGATTTACAAGTTTGTGAATAGCTTCAACTTTGTTGTCTCGACAAGACATACGATTTTTTGCCGAATTTTTTTAAATGCAATTGTAATGGAGCATTCCATTTTTGTCATATTAGACCTAGAATATGTTACTCCACGATAAATGTCTAAAATAGATTGAGCATATGTGTTTCCTTGATACATTATGTTCTTGTATTCAATTGCCTTAGGTGTTTTTCTCTGAATACAATTGTAACTAGATATAAATGTAACCACAAATAGACAAGGAATATAGGTTTTAAGAACCAATAATTGAAATTATAAAAGGACTTTATTCTAGTATATACCATATAGACTTATGATATATCAATAACTGAGTTGAGAATCAAGAAAAGAATTTCCAATGTGCACACAACAAACTCTTTTCACAATTTGTTGGACAGAGGCAAACCCAGTTTTCTATATTTCTTTGTTCTGTAATTATTTGGTATGAAACTTATAATCTAAGTATTCACTAAATAATTGCATTCTTTTTGTCATGTTTACAACAAGACTTTTTTCCCTTTGTGTGTGACAAAATCAATAAAAACAAAAGCCTTAAATAATGTTTCTTTATTTTTTTTCTTTCTTTTTTTTTCTTTTTTTTTTATCTAAAAACTTAAGTCACAGGTTGCATTCAGGAAAATTTTGTAGAAAAAAACACAAGCTCTCGAGTATCTGACCTTCCGACCATATGACCAAGAACTCGAACTGACCATAAATTTTTAAAAATAATCGGGCGACCTACCGACCTCAGCATTGTCAGACTTCTTTCCAACATACCGACCTTCACATTGTCAGACTATCAAACTACCAAACCTAATGAGTTCTTTCGAATATGGTCTACTCCAAGTCAGGATAAAATAAATGAATCATAAAATAATAAAAAATGCCCAAATGTATGGCTTCCTAACTGTACATTCAACTCACAAAACAAAAAATGTTACAATCACAACAATGGTCTAGTACTTTTCACGCTTTCGGATTCAGTTACTGAAACTCTAGTCTCCTTTATTTGTCTGTTCTAAAAATTTTCCTTTTGTTCGTCACAAAATGCATAAAAAACAAGAGCCTTATACATTTTTTATTTTATTTTTTATTTTTTTAATTTTTTAATTTTTTTAAATTTACATCACAAGTTAGATCTAGAAACATCTTGTAAAAAAGAAGTATGACCTTCTAACTACCAAGCGTTCTAACCACCCGACAACCAACACAGAGCAACTACAATTTGTTTTTATAAATAATCGACCCAACCTCTGACTTTAACATTTCTAACTGTCAAACTACTGACCTTCCAACTTCAGCAATTCCTGATTGTGAAACTACCAAACTAATGAACCACCCAGCTATCAAATGACTCAATCTTCCTTCCACCTAACGTAGAACACCGGGTGACTATGATTTTTATAAATAATCCAAAAAAACTCCTGACCTCAGTTTTATCCAGCAATGAAACTACCCGACATCTAGACCTCAGTATTCCTGAATATATAACTACCAGACTTTCCAACCTTAGCATTTTCTGGCCTAATAAAACTATCCAACTATGGTATAGTCGATTGATGGTAGAATAATTGCAATAAAACAAAAAAAAAACTTAACTATCCCACCTCTCAACTGTATAATCGGCCCAATATTATGTTGGACATCGAATTAAGAAAAAAATTACAAAAAAATGTATCCTCCCGACTACCCGACCTCCTAACCACGTGACTGCCAACTCGAAGTGACTACAAACGAAAACGATCGGACCTCCCAAACTTGAAGTAAATGGCTTTTGGAACTAATTTTCTTATGCTAATATGCAAATATTACTCTGTCCTACCAACACTCTGTTACCCACCACATCGCTTGAATTTTTCAGATAATCTATGTACGATGGCCAATCGTACAACAGTAGAATCGTGTTGCCCCAATCACAAGTTTTCTCGCCCACGGTCCTAACCACAATAGGATAAGCCTTATCCAATTCTCTCTATAAATTTAGCAGTTTTCCCCTTTGCTTGACATTGAACATCATTTCTTATTTTTCAAGAATGGTTGTACCATGGCCCTTTGGCTCTACACCATGCATACTCTTTAGTCGACATTTATGTATTATCCTAAGAGAGTAGTTGTACTCCTACATCGACTACCTCTAGCTAATCCTCTCAATTGCGGGTTTCTCTTGGGAATTCATTTCGCTTGTAGATATAAATGAACATCTCACCACTTTGTCGAAGTCATACTAAGAGGTTCCACAACGTTACCCCTTCCAAGCTTGGGTGATAGTTATATTAAATAATTTTTATCCCATGTCATTTATTTGCCTTCGGATAGAGAATTTCTTGCATGGTGGCACAGGCGCTCCTGTAGTTCTTATTTGATAGAAGATTGGATCCACCTTACATCGGGTATAAGGATGGTTTAAAGGGTTCAAGCGACGTGGTAGGTAACGGAGTGTTGGCACGACGGAGTAATAGTTGCATATTTGTAGGTTTTAACCCTGTACAGAAATTACCCGCATACGAATTCTAAAACACAGAAAATAAACAATGAGAGAGCATAACACACAAAACACATATACATAGAGATTTTCCCCTGGATCCCAAAACTGGGACTACCAGCTTGATTTTTCATTATGTTCCTTTCAATGTTACAATACATATTTATACATGTTGAAGCATCCAATACCATGGACCGAAAACCATCGCGTCCAAAACCATGTGCGAAAATCATGCACAAAACCATAGGTAGGTCTGCCCAACCTAATATAGGGTCCAAAAACAAAAAAATTTGGGGCACTGCCCTGAACCCCAGAGAGTGAGGTTACCTGCACCCCTATGACTCCCCCCGCTATGCAATCGGCGTAACAAGGGGGGGTTTTGCCCCCCTTCTAACCCCCCAGTTAACTGTGTGGTCTAGTCATGGAAAGAATATAACACAACCCAACATTCTCCCACTTGTTGTTTTCTTTCCATAGGGGGCCACAAGAGAGTTTAGTCATTTATTCAGCCCTGCAATGGGAGCTATAAGGATAGACTGTGACAGCCAAAGTGCAATTTTCTTGGCAAAGAACCCTGCATATCATTCAGAGGAAAAGCACATTAATGTTTGGTATCACTTTGTGAGGGATATGATAGAAGAAAAAAAGGTGTTGCTGGTAAAGGTGGACACTTTGAAGAATACTGCAGATGCATTGAAAAAATATGTGAGCTCTGAGAAGTTCTCTTGGTGTAGAGAAACAATGGGCATTGTAGGGTTGGACAAATGACTAAACTCTCTTGTGACCCCCTATGGAAAGAAAACAACAAGTGGGAGAATTTTGGGTTGTGTTATATTCTTTCCACAACTAGCCCACATAGTTAACCAGGGGGTTAGAAGGGGGGGCAGAGCCTCCCCCCCTTCATTGTGCTGATTGAGTAGCGGGGGGAGTCATAGGGGATTTGAGGGGTGCAAGTAACCCCACTCCTATATTAGGTTGGGCAGACCTACCTATGGTTTTGTGCATGATTTTCGCACATGGTTTTGGACGCAATGGTTTTCGATCCATGGTTTTGGACATAATGGTTTTCGGTCCATGGTATTGGATGCTTCGACATGTATAAATATGTATTGTAACATTGAAAGGAACATAATGAAAAATCGAACTGTTAGTCCCAGTTTGGGATCCAGGGGAAAATCTTTGTCTATGTGTTTTGTGTGTTATGCTCTCACATTGTTTATTTTTTGTGTTTTAGAATTCATATGCAAGTAATTTTTGTACAGGGTTAAAACCTACATTTGGCATCAGAGCTATTTTGGCTTCAAGGGGACGCCTTTGTTGCTTAGGGGTTTCACTTGGGCCTGTGGTAGACCCTGTTCAGTGGGAGATCTGCAGGACCAATTCTAGTGGTGAAAGAAGATGACGAGTAGTGGAAAGATAGAGATCAAGAAATTTAATGGTCAGAGTTTTGAGTTATGGAAACTCAAGATGGAGGATCTGTTGGTGGATAAAGATCAGTGGATCGTGGTAGATCCAGGTACTAAACCAAAGGGAGTGTCTGGTGAAGAGTGGAAGAAGTTGGATCAGAAGGCAAAGAGCACAATACAATTGTGTGTCTCAGATTTAGTATTGTTGAATGTATCAAGGGAAGCTACGATGAATTCTTTGTGGGATAAGTTAGGGACTTTGTACCAATCTAAGTCTTTAGTGAATAAACTATTCCTACAAAAAAATCTATAACTTGAGGATGAAAGATGGAGACTCGGTGAAAGAGCATCTGAATGCATTTAATACTATGGTAATTCAGTTATTATCTGTTGATATTAAAATTTTAGATGAAGATAAGTGCATTAGTTTGTTGTGTTCTCTACCAGATTCGTGGGATAGTATGGTTATTGCAATAGGTAGCAATGCAACTGCTTTGCAGTTTGATGAAATAGTCTCAGCCTTGCTGACGGAGGAGATGAGACGAAAAAATATGGACAACCAGAATGGTGATACCTTGTCTGTACGAGACGGTCCCAAAACAGAAACAAAAATAAGTCATCGAGTGGGAGATCTAAATCTAGAGGGAGATCTAAATCTCCAGGAAAACC
>APFE030284838.1:50700-127057 GCA_000404065.3 Pinus taeda
CCTGCTTATCATTCAAAGACAAAGCACATTGATGTTCAGTATCACTTTGTGAGGGATATGATAGAAGACAAAAAGGTGTTGCTGGTAAAGGTGGACACTTTGAAGAATACTGCAGATGCATTCACAAAATCTGTGAGCTCTGATAAGTTCTCTTGGTGTAGAGAAACAATGGGCATTGCAGGGCTGGATAAATGACTAAACTCTCTTGTGGCCCCTTGTGGAAAGAAAACAACAAGTGGTAGAATGTTGGGTTGTGTTATATTAAGTACATGACTAGCCCACGTAGTTAACCGACGGTTTAGAAAGGGGGTGGATCCCCCCCTTCGTTTCACCAATTACGTAGCGAGGGAAGTCACAAGGGGTTTGAGGGGTGCAGGTAACCACACTCTATGGGGTCTGGGGCAGCACCCCGGAAATTTTTTTTTTTGGACCCTATATTAAGTTGGGCAGACCTGCCTATGGTTTTTTGCATGATTTTCACACATGGTTTTGGACGCGATGGTTTTCGGTCCATGGTTTTGGACGCGATGGTTTTTGGTCCATGATATTGGATGCTTCGGCATGTATGAATATGTATTGTAACATTGAAAGGAACATAATGAAAAATCAAGCTGGTAGTCCTTGTTTTGGGATCCAAGGGAAAATCTCTGTGTATATGTGTTTTGTGTGTTATGCTCTCGCATTGTTTATTTTCTGTGTTTTAGAATTCATATGAAATTAATTTATGTACAGGGTTAAAACCTATAAATATGTAACTATTACACCGTCATGCCAAAACTCTGGTACCCACCACATCGCTTGAACCATTCAGATAATCTATGTACGATGGCCAATCGTATAACAGTAGAATCGTGTTGCCCCAATCACAAGTTTTCCCGCCCATGGTCCTAACTGCAAAAGGATAAGCCTTGTCCAATTCTCTCTATAAATTTAACATTTTTCCCCTTTGCTTGACCTTGAACATCCTTTCTTATTTTTCAAGAATGGTTGTACCATGGCCCTTTGGCTCTACACCATGCATACTCTTTAGTCAACATTCATGTATTGTCCTAAGAGGGTAGTTGTACTCCTGCATCGACTACCTCTAGCTAATCCTCTCAATTTCGAGTTGCTCTTAGGAATTAATTTCCCTTATAGATATAAATGAGCATCTCGCCACTTTTTCGAAGTCATACTAAGAGGTTCCATGACGATACCCCTTCTGAGCTTGGGTGATAGTTACATTAAATAATTTTATCCCATGGCATTTATTTGCCTTCGGATAGAGAATTTCTTGCATAGTAGCATAGGCGCTCCTGTAATTCTTATCTAACAGAAGCTTGGATCCACCTTACATCAGGCTTCCAACTCACCTGCCACATACCAACTATTCCATAATGCTCAGGAACTCTCTCAGCAGCTCCTTGACACTGCTTCCTATGGCGGGAATGGAAGCTCCTGCACAATAAAGGCTAAAGCCTGTAAAAGCACTACAACAAGACAGAGTTGGCATGAGTACATTTGTTTGATGTTCACATATTGTTTGCCTATCAAAACATGATTTTGCAAACAGATATCTTAATGTACACATTGACCATCTTTGTCAAAGAGAGAAAATCTGGTATATATTTGTACATTAATACAAACGTTCTTAGAACCCAATTATTCTAACTAATCTTGTTTTACAATTTCAATAAATATTTGAGATCCTTAACTTCATTTATTGAATTTTTAATGATATCACTAAGCATTTAGGGAAAACTGTTATGGGACTCTTCTTCAGTCTGAACTTCAAACACTTTGTAATTACTATTGTTTACTATATTAACTTATTTACTTTTTCATGGAACCATAGGAAACATGTGTCCATGCATAATCATAACCACAATCAATATACAAATTAGGAAAATATTGGTTCACAATTGCATAACAACTATATTCAAAACAACACATATTCCTGTTGTTATTTATCCATATCTATTACAATGACAATGTAGCATAACCCATTAATCAGAAATTGTAATCATACAACATTTTTGTTTTTTGTCTGCAGTAAAACTAAAACTAGCACTCTATCCACATCATCTCTTCCAAGTGCCTCTTTTTATTTTGGATCAAGTTTTATGTCCCTCCCTTATTATTGCATCCTTGTTCTTGCAATCAATCCATAAATTATGTTCCCTGTTTCTCCTTGTAATATTTCAAAATAACATGGACCTGAATATTTTCCTAATTCCATTTAATTGCATGAACCATCTGTTAGTGCCTAAATCTACCTCAGGCTGAGAAAGGTAGGATCTAGGGTAACATCAAACCACGCTTAACCTGGAAGCTAGCCCTACCAAGTCGGGAGAGGGATCTCTCCTGTCAATCTCAGCAAAGTTGATCAATAAGGGCTTGATATGACTAATATGATGACTGATCTTAGGCTAGGTATGTGTGCAAAAGAGTTTGATTGAATTTAATGATGTTTTTGTTGGCTCAGAGGGAAAGGCAGATTTGGGTCTAGGGAATGAGGCTCAGTTTTGTAGAGATCTCTATGGAGCAAGGTAGGAAACTGATTTGGTACTTAAAATTAAATGATATGGAGAGATTTAGACAGGTGAGGAGTTGAAGAGGGCAAGAAAACCTCAAGGATCCTCTTCAAACAGCTGAAAACATCAATAACTAAGCAAACCCTAGGTAGAGCACTACAATTTCAGTGGATTCTACCTATACTCTTGTTTGTTTTAGTTAAGAAGAAACAAGATAGATAATGACATACATAAAAGATAAATGAAACTCACAATTATAGAAGAAAGAACTATACCAAAACAAAAGGCCACATGAATCCCAAAGGGTGCTGCAAACCCTGGTCTCTATTCCTTAGCCAAAACTGCTGATATGAGTATACAATGAAGCTCAAAGCTTTCTCAAAAGTCCAACCTTCTACCAAAATCCAACCCCTGCACTATGAAAATCATAAAATATATACATTTTCTCATCCTTTTACTAAGGGAATTGAGCTCAACCAGTTTCTTCAAAATAGAATCAGTTGCATTGAACTTGGGCTGAATTTCTGAAAATAGGTGTTGAAGATGAATTAGTATCTCCTAAACCATTGCACCTGTTACAAAACTGAAAGAGGTTTTTTATATAAGGTCATGTTGGAGAAAAATCTCTCTCAAATTTGGGAAATTCATTTCCAGTTGCTCGTAATCTGTTCCACAAAACCATCTCTAAAACAGAAAATCATTAAAAATTTAAATCTATGAAAATGAGCTATAAAGATTTAGTCACATATCCCAATTTGTGACACATGTGAATAAACTAAAAGAGGTTTTTGTTATATGGCTCGTGGGTAAAAAAAACCTCCTTGGGTTTTGCAACATTACTGTCCATCTGTTGTACAATGGCCCCGTACTAAAACGACTAAAACAGTAAAAAATATGAAATATTTGCTTTGTTTTAATGTAAGCTCCAAATATCACTATATATCTCCCACATAGTAGCACCTATACATAAACTGAAGGAGGTTTTTGTTATTTGGTATGTGATGAACGAAAACCTATTTCATTTTTGAAAAATTCCTTACCATTATTTTAGAAACTGATTTTGTACTAAACTTGTCATTGTGTGCAGCAACTGACCTCAAAACATGCATAACCAAGAATCACTCATCCATTTCGATCATATCTTCTAATCAGGGAACCGGTTACAGGAGTGTGATATACTGTTGGAAATATTTTTCTGAGATTATTCTGATGGACAGACTTGTGACATGTTTTGTTCTGAACATCATGTGCAAAACATCTAACAAAACCAGACATAGTAAGAGCTAATGTTGATCCCTGGTGATAGGCTGCGAAGACTAGAACTAACATCGGCTCCATTGGGGATGGCAGCTCCTTGGAGGTGTCAAGAACACCATAGACCAAGTGCCTCATCCATTGGGCATGGATTCAAACAACTCCAAACCCAAAACAACTCATACCAATCCAAAAACATATGCATATTGCAACATGTACATAAACAAATACTGAAAACTGAAATGCTGCCTCGGGCAGCTTATTTATGTACAAATCTAACCCACTTTGCCGCAAAATTTATAGATCAAGTAATTTTGTAATGCCATATCAACCAATAAAGTAACTGTGACAAGGATGTTGCTTGAAAGTGCTTCAACCAGGACACAAATGTAAATGTTGACAGCCATACATGCACATAATGAGTCTGGTTATGTAAAAGACAATTTGATCTATCATTCAAAAAAAAAAAAAATCCATGTATGTTGCAATAGGATTGAAAAAACCAGACTCTGCATGCTACCCCAACTCCTCAATACATGCTTCCAGCTGCAAACTGTCAATGCAAACATCCACAGGCAGCTCTATTGTTTCTTGTTTTGAAGGAGGGAGAGTTTCCAAGAACTTTTTGGGATCTTGGAATTCATATGATTGGATCTGATCATTTAAATACTAAATCTCCTTCTCAAATTTTTCAACAACTAACTCAAAGAAACCAGTTTTAGCTTTAGGAGGAAACTTCGGAGATCTCAAAAATTGAAGCACTGCAATGAAAAATACTTCATCAATTTCAATATCGACTAACTGATCTCTAACTTCTTTTAAACTTCACAAAGTACAGGGTTTACCACATACCCTGCCATTTTATTTTAGTGCATGAATGGATCTGTGAGCACTGGAATCTTTGAATTGAGTTGGATTCGCCAGGTGAATGTTTCAGCCTTCATATGTGTATGACTTTTGTCCACCATCAGCAATTAGATCTGCAACTTGAATGATCTTTCCCGGAGAAGATCTGTCACCTCTTCCCCGGTTTAATGTACAGGGGCAATTTGCAAGTCAGATGTTCAGTTCATAAACTATACCGGAGATTGATTGAAGCATCATTCATAAATTAAACTCACAATTACAGAAGAAAGCACTATACCAAATCAAAAGGCCACATGAATCCCAAAGAGTGTTGCAAACCCTGGTCTCTATTCCTTAGCCAAAACTGTTGATATGAGTATACAATGAAGCTCCAAGCTTTCTCAAAAGTCCAACCTTCTACCAAAATCCAACCCCTACACTATGAAATTCATAAAATATATACATTTTCTCATCCTTGTACTAAGGGAATTGAGCTCAACAATTTTCTTTAAAATAGCATCAGTTACATTAAACTTGGGCTGAATTTCTGAAAATAGGTGTTAAAGATGAACTCATATCTCCTAAAGCATAGCACCTGTTATAGAACTGAAAGAAATTTTTGTATATAAGGTCATGTTGGAGAAAAACCTCTCTCAAATTCGGGAAATTTGTTTCCAGTTGCTCGCAATTTGTTCCACAAAATCATCTCTAAAACAGAAAATCATTAAAAATTTAAATCTGTGAAAATGAGCTATAAAGATTTAGTCACATATCCCAATTCGTGACACTTGTGAATAAACTGAAAGAAATTTTTGTTATATGGCTCGTGGTTAAAAAAAACCTCCTTGGGTTTTACAAAATTACGTTCCATCTGTTGTAAAATGGCCCCATACTAAAATGACTAAAACAGTAAAGAATATGAAAAATTTGCTTTGTTTTAATGTAAGCTCCAAATATCACTGTATATCTCCCACATAGTAGCACCTGTGCATAAATTGAAAGAGGTTTTTTTTTATTTGGTATGTGATGAACAAAAACCTATTTCACTTTTGAAAAATTCCTTACCATTATTTCAGAAACTGATTTTGTATTAAACTTATTATTGTGTGCAGCAACTGACCTCAAAACATGCATAACCAAGAATCACTCATCCATTTCGATCATATCTTCTAATCCAGGAGCTAGTTACGGGAGTGTGATATACCGTTGGAAATATTTTTCCAAGATTCTTCTAATGGACACACTTGTGACATGTTTTGTGCTGAATATCATGTGCAAAACATCTAACAAAACCAGACATAGTAAGAGCTAATGTTGATCCTTGGTGACAGGCTGCGAAGAATGGAACTAACACCATCCGCTTTAATTCATGCAACACTAAGCATTTAAATTTTATCATCAAGTTCAGGTTTCTTCTTTGCCCACTAAATTGTATCATCCCTAACAGGAATTCTCTATTCCTAGCTCTACAATCCATGTCCTCAAACTAAGTCATCTCTTTGTTTTGTTATTCCAAACATTACAACATATGTACATTCCTTTTACAATGCAACCCATGAACCTTTGGTAAGACTATGACATAGACAATAAAACTTCTGAAAACTAATAACCAGCAAATACCCTTTTATACTCTATAGTCTTGTATGTTGATTTCATGCAAAGTGAAACAAATGTCAACTTTCTCTAACTGTTTACTTATTTGTTTTAGCAAATGGGTTATCTATCAAAATAATAATTATAAATATCCATACACAATTAAACCAAAAAAAACAACACAAATGTCATTTTTGAAAAAAAAATAGCTAAAAGTAATTCTTGTAAAAAAAAACTTGTTTTCCCATTCCACGTAAATAAATACCAATAAAAATAGAATCAGCTCACAAAAATATTTGATGTTATCAAAACCCCCATGTTTTTTCTTAAATTAAATTTAGATTCAATACTTTTAAATTAGAAACTAAAATAGAATAGTTTGGCATTAGTTTCGAAATAATTGGCCTTTTTTTAAGGAATTGGTTAGGTCTAAACTTTCCTTGTATATATGAACTTGAGTTATCAATTAATTTTCTTATTCATACATCACATCATAACTAATTGAACTAAAAACTACATGCATATGAATCATGTGTAAAAATAAGCAGTGGCATGCCACCATGTGGCTCTTGTTAATACTTGCTACAAAGGTGTCAACGTGGCCTCTCTACCATGTCGTAAAAAGCCATTATTCTCAATTTAGAATTTATATAATTTAATAATATATTTATGGTTAATTATAAATTTAATAAGTATTTTATAATATATTATATGTTTAATAAAATATTTAAGTAACTATGTTATATTATTTTATTATAGTTTCTAAAATATTTTTCACGAAAAATTGTGGTAAAATCCAAGAATATTTTTTGGTTCAAACCAACATTGATTAATATGTAGCTAACCAAATATATACAATATTGAAGACAACCGATATATATATTTAGTTTCTCATTATTTAAATAAGGAATTATAAAATAGATTGTCTTGTGCCACTAGTTTGCCTAAAGGGAAACCAGCATAGTACCACAATTTTAAAGTCTTGAGGTTAAATTACCACCACTTAACCATGTCATCTGAAAAAATAAAGACATTACAAAAGTTTATAGAGAATGTCGAGAGACATTGGGCATGCAGGCCCTACTTTGCAAAACAAAATATAGAGTAGTTGGGGGTATTCATAGTATAAGAGATAGACAAGCTAGGAGCACAGATGGATTGAATGGGCCACCACCGAAATACTTGGACAGGCAGAACCAAGTGAAATATGAGCGGGGCCAAGCTAAGGGGCTACATATTTCCTGGAACCACACATCCTAAGTGACCTGTGGAGACCAACCTGACTGTGAGGAATTAAACCACGAGCTGCAGAGTCTTCAGGCGCAGACATGAGCCACGAGCCCTAGCACCACTATCCTTAAACCATGAAAATTGGAGCCATGAACCACTAAAAATATATAGTGCAATACTACATAACACCACCTAGCCAAGTGAAGCACTGAACATTCACCATGACATAATAAAGGCAAAAACCTAAGCTAACTACCATTACCATATTCACACTAATTACTCTGAAACCTGAATAGAACAATCGACAGACTAAGGAACAAGGCTATGGACCCTCTAAATGAAAACATCCCAAGACTGTGGAACACCACAGAGAAATTTACCATGAATTTTGGAGCAGAGCTAAACACAAACGCAAAAATAAGAGGACCCTTCAAAGCAGTCTGCAAATTAATATTATGTAAGAAAGACGATTAGATAGAAAAATTATCAGTGTGAAACGAGTAGGCCAACCTGAACCCTATAGAAACCAAGTGAATATTGGAAGAGAAATAAGACTTAATGGCCAATGCAGAGCAACACCAATTCTCCGAGCCTGAGAGAACCAATATAAACCCATGGTTGGGCCAACCAAGGAGTGCATGTAAGCAATGAAAACAATTGGCATAGCTACTTGATAATAGAATATCTAGACTCAATAATGATTTACAGTACTTATACGTTCTAATAAATGCATATCTAAAGGAAGGATCTACCACCAAGTGACGATGAGCTCTGCCATCTACGCAAGGAGGCCTTCCAAATCATAATTCAAAACCATCATGTGATTGCAAGTTGAATAGTACAACCACCCAAGGTTTGTAAATGCCAATCTCGCATGAATATTTAGCGATTTGTATGTATGTTCAAGAAAAGGTGTATGGAAAGTCAGGTGGCCTATGATTCCATATAGTTCCATCATTATAATAATATATAGCTAGAGTCATCACCCACGATGAGGATATATAATTTCAATTTGAAAGGAAAAAAAAAATCATTAAGAGTTTAAAGACAAATAAATCAATATCTAATATCTATATAATAAATATATATATATATATATATATATATATAATATATATATATATATATAATATATATATTAAAATTTTATTTATCCCAAAATAATATGTATTTTATTTATTAAAGAATTTAATAATTTAAATAAATTTGTACCTAAAAATTCCCAACCTCTAGAGTTCAATAAAAAATACACATTAGAATACAAATATAAAAAATAAATTTATTAGAAAAACAAAAACTATATTTTCAATTATAATTTATATTTATTAAAATGAAAAGGGGGGAATTTATTTATTTAAGAATTTTTTTGTACTATTTAATATTTTTAAAATAAATTTATCATTTTTTTATAATAAGATTTTGGAACTATATATTAATTATAGCAAGAACTTATAGTGTAGGTTACAATTTTTTGATTATGTATGAGAATTATAATTCAAATTTTGTATCATATTTATGTGGAGATGCTTGGTTTCTATTATTTTTTAATAATACTTCATCAAAATTTCTAGATGAATAGAGACAATGGAAAAGATCTAATATCTTAACTATTAAGCAAAACATAACCAAATATACATTAGATATTATGCATATCACCCACTACCCTCATCCTTTCTCTAACTATTTCTTTGGTCCCAATTAGCAAGGCTTGGACTAAGTTCCCCTGCTGCTAAGGACAATGCTAAGAGTTTGACTGTAGAATTTCCTGAGGTTATTGATCAATAATTGAGTGGGGCATGGATGGAGAATTTCCTTTAGAAGCTAAAATAGGTTGTCATTGCTATTAATAGAGTACTACCAATGCCAATTCCAAAGCATTGAAATGGTTCTTACGCTAAAGTAAGATTCCCATGATAATTTCCCACTTTAAAATTGTTATTAGCGTCCTATGGGTTTGATATTTTGGATAAGGATTGAAAGGAAAGTTGGATATTACAAATGGACTCCTCGTGACTCTAAAGATATTGTTGAGTTTCATTCAATTCCTAGTCCATGTAGTCAAGGTGGGGCTTCAGATAATCTAGGTGGATGTTACGCTAAGATGGGAAAGGAGTCAAATTTCCAAGTTGAAATAGGAAATGTATTAAACTAACCAAATATGACTCTTTTGTTACCCAAGTTCATCCCAAACTCAATTTGAACTTCAAAGGAATTCAACTTAATGATGAAGAGAGAGGCTAACAAATGCAATGTTTAGCAATTATTAATGCATGTAGTCCATTATCTATCCCTAAATGGGAGTTGCAAGTTGGGAATGTCCAATTATCTGGAGATTAATGAGTTGTCTCCTCCTAAGGAAGGAAAACTATCCTTAAAGCCCAAAATTGCATGTGTGACTAACAAAAAAAAAAGTGAGGAATTAAATACCATAAGTTATGAAGCATAATTTCCTTGAAGCCAAATAAAATTCAATGACTAGAGGCTGACTTTTTTGGGCTAAACAAAATCTATGTTATCCTAGCATCAATCCAAAACACGAGTATTGGGTACTCATTAGGATCCATGGGGAGCAGAGTAATCAAAGTTTAATAGTGGGGGTGTCTTATCATAGATGTCCTTGTTATGTGGGGATTGAATGCCATGCAATTTACCAAATGTTGATTTATTGTGCACTCGTGTGGAGGATTCATCAAGTTATGGTATAGATTAGATATAAACCTTATTATGACAATTAATGTGCCACATTCTTTTTGGTGTCTAAATTGGCTTAATGATATGCCACGTAATTATTATCCCTTAAGACTAAAAGCCATTGCACCTGATCAAATGGTTGGTGAGAATGTTTTATTCTTGCTAAAAAAGAAGCTAAACAAAAATGAGATGAATGCAGACCATGTGCATATGATTGTTGATTATTCAATAATCTCTGATCACAATGAGATTAGAGATATTCATTCAACGGGCTAAATTTAAGCCTTCCAACAAGGCATAGGCGCCTAGCATGTTATTGGTCATAAACCCTAGGCTCCATGCATAGGAATATACAATTTTCTTATTGGAATAAGAAATTACTGAGGTGGGGGGGGTGAATCAGTAATTAGTGAGGTTCTTAAACTTTAAGCTCAATTCTTAATTTCCTTTCACTTTTTTCAGTAACTTGTGAGAGAAATCATAATAATATATATATCTGTGTGTGTGTGTATATATGTATGTATGTATGTATGTATGTATGTATGTATGTATGTATGTATGTATATACGGAAAAATAAACCATTTACATGAACAGACAATCCATTAGTTGAGCAGCATACACATATTGACACTGGTATTTTTACGTGGAAACCCAAAGGGAGAAAGCCACCAATTTGTTTGTTATTATGATGTAATTTAAACACATACTTAAATACATCAATTTATTTTTGAGCACCCACTCACAAGAGGTCCCAGCCCCCTTCAAAATAGAAATCCACCACTTGCTAAGAGGCACCAACCTCTTATGAATGCATCCCACTACCTCCTCTAGCCACTGTTTATTCTTTTCATACAATTTTCAAACTGAAAACAAAGGCCTATACAAAATGGTTAGAAATATAAACCTGATCAGTTGCTCCACCCAACACATTACCTTATTCTTTGCATGTCTTATTTGAATTTCACTATTTAATACTCAGCCATCTCTAATTTTTCCCCTCAGCTACATTGTATCAATGTTAACTCTTGGCACTAGTCACCCTTTAGCTCACACACAAAAAATCTACATCCCCAGTAGCACAACAACAATTTAGGGTTTTGTTTCATTCAAACACAGTGAACGATGTGTTCTTTGCTGGCATCCATACTTCCCAAAGGCATACAGCATCATGGATACCAATACTAAATAGGATAGGTCTGCCTGTTTAATATCATAACTACAACAAGGCTCTCCATTTCGTCGTTCCATCAAATGGCTTGGCCACTATAGCTTTATTAATCTCTGAGAATAGGCTTCGTTTACTCAACAACTGTACTTGTATTATATCAAAGAATGGCCACCTGATCAATTCTTCATGATGGGAAATAATTCTTAGTTCAGACTAAGTGCTAGAATAATGCTCTCCATCCTTGTTAATTTCCCACAAGGCTTAGTTTGTACTTTAGGTATGGTTTTCTCACTCTGAGGTGAGATATTTCTACATTCACAAATCTCTTTCACTTAATTTTTATGGTGCTCACAGTAAGATCAGAGATGGCCTGCTTCTTCTCATGATAGGATACATTAACACTTCTTGCGCAATCATGGACTTTTTTATCTTCAACCACCACTTTTTTGCAGTTTCCATTAATCCAATGGCACTAACATTCCTATGTTCATTTACTTATTTGTCGACTCAACCATGATTTTGAACTCCATAGCCCAAGCTCACAGAGCTAAATATATAGCCGGAAGGCTTATTTTTCCACACGACCCTTGTTCACCGAACCATGTGAAACTGGTTCTTAAACTTTCAATGGGCCCAACTCATATACATATGCCCTTAATAAGTTGGATCTTGGATGCCCATATGTTTTTTAATAATTCTCCTTAAGATCTATGGGCTTGCGGGCTTCTGGACTGGCCCACTAGTGTGCCCCACTGACAATGGCTAATCCTCTTCCTTTAAGGTGTTATTGGAGGTTCTCAAATGTGCCCACTCCATGAGCCTTTTCTCTTTAAATGGTTCCACTTGTCAGTCTCTACTATAACACTATCTTCTCTATCTGTCAGCCTCACTGAAATGGCTAGATCTCAATTACAATTACTTATGGGATTTCAACCTTCCGAGAAATATGTGTTACAAGTTTTGTTGATTGACATTCATCAGTTGGTGTTCTCTGATATCCCAGATTCATACTATCTTGTGCCATTTATTAATAAATTTTTAGGCTTCTAGGATTCTGACCTTTTGGGCATTGATCCTATTAGCCTAACTCCAAACTATCCAAAACACTTATTAAATATTTTTTTGGGCTTTCGAGAATTATTCCTGATAACCCATCTCCAAACTATATAGGATACTTATTAAATAAAGTTTTGGGCTTCCAGGCTTCCAGGATTCTAGGCTTCTGGGCTTTCCGAGGTTCTAAACTTCGAGGAATTGTTCCTTCTAGCCCGACTCAAACTATCCATGACACTTATTAAATAAAGTTTTGGGCTTATAGGCTTCCAGGCTTTTCGAGATCTGCTACTATGACTTTAGGGGGCCTCATTTTGACTTGAAATAAATTTTGATCCAGGGGGGCATTTTTCAGACTTCGTAATATCATTGGAAATATATTTCCAACCACTATCCAACTATGAAACTTCCACAAGAATCTAATCTAAAAACTTAAGACGGAAATGCCTTCAAAGCCTAGGACTCCCAACCATCATAGTCATCATATTATGGTTTCTTCAATAACATTTCTACTATGATGATTATCTACAATAGACTGTAGCAACCATGGTACTCCCCCTTATATTGACATGCCATGCTCATCAATGCCAACATATGTTGCCACCAACCTTAATTCTCATATGGTTAACATCAATACCAACACACTTGTTGCCACTAGTCATCCAAGCAATGCTAATTGTCCAAAATCCTCCTCCTTTAGAATTGATGACAACATACCAAGCTCCCCCTGAAACCAAGCATGGTTTTCTCTATCATTGATCTTACCCTTGGCATTAATAAACTTCTCCCCCTTTGATGTCAATGGAAAAGGATGCTCCCAAAATATCCCCCTGAAACACTCTACCCTACTCTTCATTTGATTTGAAAAGCTGAGTATCTACCAATACTCATTAGTGGCTTAGTGAAAATATTTGTACACTTCTTTTTAGTGGCCACATATTCAAGTTGAACAAACTTAGCAACAACTTGTTCTCTCAAGAAATGAAACTTGGTAGGAATGTGCTTGGCAATTGAGTGAATGCCAGGATTTTTAGAAATGTTGATAGCATTAGTGTTGCCACACACGATTGGAATTAGATCATTCAACTCTACTTTGATGTCCTTTAAGGTCTGCTTCATCCATAAAATTTGTGTACAACGGGTGGCAGTAGAAATGTACTCCTCTTCAGTTGTTGATAACGAGGTGGAGCATTGTTTCTTGTTGACCCAAGATACTAAACAATCTCCCAAAAAGAATGTTGCACCAAAGGTGCCCTTCATGTCATTAATACTACCTTCCCAATTGGCATCAATATGAGCCTTTAATTTAAGTTCTCTATTTCTAACATACCACAACCCATAGTCTGTTGTTCCTTGCAGATATTTGAATTTCCTTTTTACAACAATGACATAACTTTCATGGAGGTAGGCTTGAAATCTAGCCACCAATCCTATTTCTTTCATGATGTCTGGTCATGATGTTGTGAGATATAACAATATTTTGATCATTTATCTATAGGCTATCTGATTTACCATAGGTGTCTCACCTTCTCTTCATAACTTACAGCTTGTAACCATGGGGGTGCTCACCTGCTTGCAATCTTTAGTGTTTCTTGCAAGTACTTCGATTGGGGGATGAAATTCCATCCTTTGTTTGAGAAATTTGCAATTCTTAAAAAAAAAGATAATTCTCCTATCATGGACATCTTGAATTGTGTTTTCAACAATTTACAAATTTTTGTCCCAACTTCTCTAGATCACTACCAAATATTATGTCATCTACATAAACTACCACAATCAATAAGTGGTCATCTTCAAACTTTATATACATATTGTTATATGCATTGCCCCTCTTAAAGCCTTGTTGTTGGAGGTATTTATCCAATCTGGTATACCAAGCTCTAGGGGCCTATTTGAGCCCATATAAGGCCTTTTTCAATTTGAAAACAAACCCTTTTCTTTCTGTGAGCATAAAAACCCTTTTTTTTGCTCGACGTATACTTCTTCTTCCAGATCTCCATTGAGAAAATTTGACTTCACATCCATATGATACATCTTGATGTTTTTATGACTAGAAAATCAAGAAATGTTCTGATAGCTTCCATTCTTGCTACAAGTGCAAATTTTTCTTCAAAATCTATCCCCTCTATTTGGGCATGCCCTTTGTAAACTAAGAAAGGCTTGTTCCTAATCACCTAACCTTGCTCATTTAGATTATTTTAAAAGACCCATTTGTTGCCTATGATGCTTTTCTCTTTGGGTCTTAGAAAAACCTCCTAAATGTAATTCTTCTCAATTTGACGCAACTCTTCATTCATTGCCTTTACCGAGGTCTTATCCTCACTTTTCTGGTTGAGATTCTTGGGATGAATTTGGGACAGTAGACCAAGATTTTCACAACTTGGGTTTCCAAGGAATCTCCCCCTGGTTTGAACACCAAGTATTTGATCTCCAATAATTTGACTCTAGGGATGTTGTTTTTGCACAAATGTGGAAGTAGTTTTGGCCTCTCTTTTTTTGTACTCTTTTCTTCATCTTCATCATCTGGCTTTGTTTCTCCTTGGTCTAAGAATATGGTGGTTGAACTTCCTTCTCCGACTGACTTTGTGTCTCCTTTGGAAGACCCCAATTATGGTATTATTTCATTCGCTACTATGTTGATGCAGTATTCAAATCTCTTTGTCCTTTTGTTGAAGCACTTGTATCCTTTACTATGTATTAAGTTCCCAAGAAATATACCCTCATCAATACGAGGATCAAACTTTCCACAAATTTTATCAATTCTTTTAATAAAGCATTTTCTCCCAAACACCTTGTAATGTTTTATTGATGCAGGTCTCCCCTTCCATAACTCATAGGGACTCTTATCACTATTTTGTGTTCTATTTTCTAAATACCCTATTGTTTGTGTTGCTTCTCCCCAAAAGGTGTGGGGTACATCTACCTCATCCATCATAGCTCTGACCTTTTCTTGAATTGTTCGATTCTTTATTTATAATACTCCATTTTTGTAGGGTTCTTGACACTAAGTACTACCTCTTGATGTCATGCTCTTCACAAAATGCTTTAAACTCTCTTGAAGTGAATTCTCCACCTATGTCTCATCTTAAGAATTTTATCTTTAGATATTTCTCATTCTTAATCTAGGATTTGAATATCTTGAAATTCTTCAAAGACTCTGATTTCTCCTTTAAGAGAATTATCCATGTGGCTCTAGTGAAATCATCAATAAATAAAATAAAATATATTTTTCCTCTTGGACTCTTCATCCTTATTGGACCACAGATATGTGTGTGAACCAGCTCCGGAGGTTCAGAAGATGATAATTCCTTTATCTTGAATTGAACCCTTTCCTGCTTATCAAATTGACAAGACTTGCAGATCAGTTATCAGGATTTGACAACTATGGTAATCCTCTTATAGCTTCTAAATTGCTAATATTTATTAAGCTATCAAAATTTATATTGCCAACCCTTTTGTGCCACAACCAAGTTTAACTTGTTTTGCTCAGGTAGAAACTCACTCTCGAATCATCAAACATATATACATTATTATGAGTTATGACCACCTTCCCCAATAGCTTTCCATTTCATTCCCTCTAGATTTCACAATCTTTGGATTGAAAAGCCACATTATTGTCATTATCACACATTTGACTCACACTAAGTAGATTTTGTTTAAGTCCCTCTACATACAACAAATTTTGAACTTTTAGTATTTTCATCAAGACTGACTATGCCCTTAACTTTAATTCTTTTTAGAGCATTGTTGTCAAAATTGACATTATTCCCTCTATATTTTTCCTTTAGAGTCATGAATTTACTCTTATCTCCAATCATGTGCCTGGAAAAGCCACTATCCACATACCACCTATTTTTTTGATCATGCACGGACAATGCAATTCCACATTCCATGTTTTTTCGAGTCTTGCATTTCCAATTCTCCTTGTCTAATGGAAAGGTTGGCTGCCAAGCATTTTGATATTTATATGCATACTCAAACCTTCTCCTAAACTCACTTTCCTTGTGCCCAAAAATATTACATTTGAAACATTCAACATCATCCATCAGGGGAGAGAAAGGAGTTATATTACTGGGAGGAGATTTTTGAGAGCTAACATTCTGATACTTTTTGCATCTGAAATTTTCATCTATTTCAACTTTGACTCTTCTAAAATTAACATCTTTATTTCCAAAGATATGACATATTAATGACCATAAAACAAATTAGGGTACCTAAAATTGTAAATTTAACACGTTTGAGCAAATTGCATGTGCCTAAGTTGTCTTGTTTATTGATTCATTCTCTTGTAGTATGAGTCCTTTGATAGGTTAGAATTCTTGTTCTAGAGTTGGGTGCCTCTTTGGCTTGAATTTTATTCATCCTCATTGATTCTTCCTTGAAGATCCTTTTCATAGATCTGGGGTTCTTCAAATCCTACATACCTGAAGCTCATCTTTCTCATAGGAGACTCTTGTGATATGGAATATCATATGCCTATCTTGTTCTCTGGAGATATTTGACTGCTTAGAATCTAATCTAGTTTTCTCATCCCTTGTGCAAAATTTTCATTCACACTCTTATCATTCTATAATCTCTCAAGATTAGTTGTTAGAGAGACAATTTATGCCTTGAGGCTCTGACAATTTTCTTCCCATTCCTGAATTAAATCATTAAGGACTTCTTTCTTTCATTTTTTCTTCTTCTAGCTTGACCTTCAAGGACAAAATATTCTCTTTATATGTTTTTGAGATCATCTCCTCTTTTTCTTTGATCGGATCCTTATTTAATTGTTTATTATCTTCCTCTAGATTTTCACATGTTTTTGGTTTTTCTTCTAATAAAAGAGCTAAGATTTCCTTACTTCTAATTGCTTCTTCAAGATTCTCTTTTTGATAAAAAAAAATTTCCTCATTATTTGAGTTATACATACCTTTTTTAGCTCGCAACAGTTGTTCTTTTAGTTGCTTGTTCTTTCTTTTGGCCTTCTTTAGCTCATCGAGAGCATTGATAAGCTCCCCTTCAAGGTCCATTATTCCTTCTTCTTCTTCTTCAGAGTTTGTAACATTTTATTTCTTGGAGTCAACTTCAAGTGCCATAAATAAACACTCATTTGACTCATCTTATGAAGAACTCTCTCTATCAGATTTTGGGGTCGATTTATCCTCTTTGCAATAGATCCCCTTCTTCTTGAGGAACTTCTTCTTCTAATGTTTTTGAGCTTTACCTTTTAACTTATGATCATTTTCGTTTTCTGGTTTTTCTTTGTAAGGGAACTTGGATGAAAAATGTCCCACTCTTCCATAGTCAAATATTTTGAAGGGAAACTTCGCTTTATACTTTCCTGAACAACGTTTTAGTTTCCTAGAAAAGTGAGCCAACTCTCGATCAAATTCACAACTAGAACAATCTTGATGATTGTGTGATCCCTATCCTTCTTGGACACTTTGAAAGTTGCCTCCTTTGGTTTAGTCTTCTATTTTCCTACTCCCGTATCATAGGTTGTGAGAGTACCAAGTAGTTGGTATATTGTGAGACTTTTCAGATCATTCATCTCTTCAATGGCTAAGATTTTGGCATTAAATCTCATAGCAGATATCTTAATACCTTTTGAAAAATTACATCTTCTTTGATAGCTTCACCAAGTCCTCTAATCATGTTGGTCACTTCATAAACTCTAAGGAAGTACTCTGCTATACTCGCTTCTTCACTCATTCTCAAGCTCTCAAACCTCATTCTAAAGGTTTGAAGTTTGGCTTTCTTAACTTGCTCATCTCCTTCATGGCTCTTATTAAGCTTGTCTCGCACTTCCTTGGCTGACTTATAGTTCATAACCTTTACAATCTCATATTAACTAAGACCAAAGATAATGGTATTCTTGGCCTTTGCATTATTTCCATAAGCCTTTTTACCATCTACACCAGTAGGAGGGACTACAGGGACAACATCTACCAACACAAATATCCAAACATCTGCTCCTAGGGACATAACTTTAGGCTTCCATCCTAACTTTCCAAAAGGAATAGTTTGTCCCATCAAAGATAGGTATCTTAATTGAGTAAGAATCCTACCCCTCTTGTCTAGACATAATTCCTTATAGATATACCTTCAAGTGGTTAAAACTATTACTAAAGGAAACCCGGCTCTGATACCAGTTGTTGGAATAAGGAATTATTGAGAGGAGCAGGAGGTGAATCAAAAATTAGTAAGGTTCTTAAAATTTAAGATCAATTCTTAATTTCCTTTCACTTTTTCCAGTAACTTGTGAGATCATTCTTAATACAATATATATATATATATACAACAAAATAAGCCATTCACATGAACACACAATCCATCAATTGAGCAGGATACACATACTGACACCGGAATTTTCACTTGGAAACCCAAAGGGAGAAAACCACCAATATCTTTGTTATTATGATGTAATTTAATCACCTACTTAAATACATCAATTTTTTTGTGAGTACCCACTCACAGGAGGCTCAACCCCTTAAAAATAGCAAGCCACCACTTTCCAAGAGGCATCAACCTCTTATGAATGCAAGCCACAATTTTCTCTACCCACTTGTTGTTCTATTCATGCAATTTTCAAATTGAAAATAGACGCCTATACAAAATGCTTAGAAATATAAACCTGATCAACTACTCCAGCCAACACATTCCCTTCTGATTTGAAATTCTTCTTTACACTACACTCTTTACTTCTCAACTAGCTTTGGTCTCAGCCCTCAGCTACTTTGTATCATTTTTAACTCTCAACACCATTCACCCTTCAGCTCACACACAATAACTCTACATCCCCAACAACATAACAATAATCTAGGGTTTTGTTTCATTCCAACACAGTGAACAATGTGGTCTCTATTGACATCCATACTACCCAAAGTTGTGAACAATCATGGCTACCCATAGTGCATAGAACAGGTATGCATGTTTAATCTCATAATTGCAACAAGGCTCTCCATTCTACCGTTCCATCAAATCGCTTGGCCATTGTACCTTAATTCATATCTGAGAATGGGATTCATTTACTCAACAGTTGGAGCTGCATTAAATCACATAATGGTCACTTGATCATTTATCCATCCTAAGAATTAATTCTTAGTTCAAACTAAGTGTTATAGTAATTCTCTCCATCCTTCTTAATTTCCCAAATGGCTCAGTTTGTACTTCAGGTATGTCTTTCTCGCTCTGAAGTGAGATATTTCTGCATTCAGAAATCTCTTTCACTTAATTTTTATGGCATGCACAGTAAGATCATAGAAGAACTTATTTTACTAATGACAGGCTCCATTAACTCGCCTTACGCAATTGTGGTCCTTTTTATATTCAACCATCGATTTTCTGCAGTTGCCATTAATCCAATGGTACCAACCTTACTGTATGAATTTACTTAGTTTTCAACGAAAAATACTGAGAGGGGGGGTGAATCAATATTTACAAATCATTAATAACTTTTCCATTTCATATTCAGATTTCTATGCGCAACTTTACCTAATCAAACCTATGTGTGCACGCGACTGTTCTTAAGACAACTAGTGTATATCTATTGAAATTATAATTTAGTTAATCCATCATATGTTTTTCTTCATCCAGTGCATTATTACTTTATTAACCATTAGATAAATAGTAACCAGGTGCAGTAATAACATAATAAACCATCACACATAAGCAACACACATGAACACCAATATTTAAGGTGGAAACCCAATGTGAAAGAAAAACCACCTGTTGTTGTCATCTTTGTCTTCTTTTATAAAGAAAATTTGTTTACAATCTTGTACTGGCACAGACTCATACCAGTACGCAGACATCTACCTTCAGAAGGCTACAACCTTCTCTCGTTCTCCAGCTTCTACTAGAAGGGAGATACAACCCCTTGGCTCTTGTATTGGCTGATATGTTTACCAATACGTAGGTGCCAACCTACAGAAGGCTACCACCTTCAATCATTCTCCAGTTGCTACTGGAAGGGAGCTCCAACCCCCTAGCTCTTGTACTGGCGGATATGTTTACCAGTACGTAGGCGTCAGCCTACACAAGGCTACTGCCTTCACTCTTCCTTGAGGGACCACGTTTCATAAATTTTCAGACTGGATACTCCTGGTACACAACAACACAATATGTAGTCCATGATTCATCCAATTTTCATAGCGGACCCATCAATAACATTGAAGCTCAAAATCAATCACCACCATAATACAACCAATCACTGCAACCCATCTACTCTGAAGAAAATCAATCTGAACCATCAGATCATTTTCACCAGTACACAGAGCTGAACCCAAAACTCTGCATCAACAACCAGAACCAAATATAACTTCAAAATTCATATGTCAAAATTTATACGCTACTTAGAAGTTTCTAACCAACATGTATACGCGACTTCACCAAGGTGAACCAATGTATAGATCTGCAGATAATAACTTATAACTTTGCAACTATTCCAGACTTCACATATACCTAGATCATAACATATAAAGGATAAAACATGCCTTAGCAATTAGATATAGACTATCCATTATCATATCACATAATGATAAGTCATTTCAGGTCTCATGATCTTGATCCATCATTGGATCTCATCCATCTTCAAAACTCAGGTGCATACTTAGTTCAAATCAAGCAAAGCATCAAAAACCCATAACATGCATATTTTCTTTTGATCTAACTCTTCATAGGATATTCATTCCTTGCACACTTAGCCCTTTGATCTTCTCCTTATTATATACTTAAAGCCTTTTTCAATACCTCGGACCAAAACCACAGTTATGTTGTTGGTATTCTTTGATGGTATCAATATTCTTTGCCATGCTCGTTACCATGGGTCAATACCATGGTAGGAACCCCTGGTATTCTTTAATCTTAGTTTTCCATCCCATACATGATTTTCCTCTTGTGAAAGTGTGTGCATACATATACTCTCCTTATGTTCTCTGTACCCGCTTGTATATGCTACTTGGACTAGGTGAACCAACGTATACTTCTTAAAACATTCTCTTTCTTCAATTGTCTAGAGTCTAATCTATAATCCTTTGTTTTACCTCTGAATTGACCTATTGCACTGTGAACTGCCATCATACATCACTGAATCATTTATGGGTATCATATATGTGAGTTTCCATCAAGGACAACACATGTACCATAATGCCAACAATCCCCCCCTTTGGACTTGATGGCAACCATATTGGTGTTTATTATGTCAAGTTGTAGAACCTGTTAGATATATCAAAAAACACCAAGGTACTCTCCCCCTTTGAAATCAAGGGCAAAGGGAAGACCAAGATATTCTCCCCCTTAAAGATGCACTTCACATGCTAAATTCTCTAATCATGCTCCCCCTGAGCTTTTACCGAAATCTATGATGGATGTGAAATGAAGTACATGACTCTATCACTCAACTATGTAAGTATGACCTTCCTATCACCAATCACTCATACATACATAAATCACCCAACCAAGTGCAGATATACCAAATGTTCATACATGACTAAAAAATTGCAATTATTACATCATCCTTCCCATTCATAGTGTGGTTACAAATTCCATCACAGATCTTTACATGACCTTTACATCAAATAATATTCATGACATCAAAAAACTAGGAATTAGACAAGACCATGATAGTTATCAGCAACTATCATACATAATATATTATCTGCACCAGCTGAATCAAAAGAACTATGTGGCTCAAGCAATATAAGTATCATCTAAGATTTCATCATAGGCCACCTATGTCTGCAGCATAGTATGATGCATCATTTTAGCAACATAAGCATCATTATGTACCAAGGTCTTCTAAAGAAAAACATAATGCCAACAATGCATTATTAGAAGCATAGCATATGCTTCCCCTGAACCTATGCCAATTGTTCACTGTCATATCTGATCATTGCATTTGTTAGTAAGAACATCAAGGCATCATCATCAACCAATTATTCATCAAGTCATCAACAACTTATGAGGGCCAAAATCACTTCTACATATCATAAACAAACTGTAATCATCATCAATCATAACAGGAAAGATAATTGATAAGTTACTGAACAATATCAGACCCCTTTTCTGAGTCTATCCCACTACTTCTTCATCAAACCAACATATACGTGATTGTGCATTTTCTAACTCGCATATATACATGAATTGTCTTCAAAATAACTACGTATGAGAATTGGAATACTAAAGTTTCACACTTACAGCTCCCCCTGAGTTTTTTTTGTCTGTATACTAAGTTATGCCACATCTTTCTGACTGTAATTCCTTCTTCTTCCATACCTTGGAGTGTGATGATGTTTTCTCCTTTTGGTATGTTAGCCAAAATTTGTTCCTACATTATTTGCTATATGCCCAATATTGTTACACACATAACATCTTATATTTTTCATATTCCTTCTATAACAATAAATGGCTCTGTCACCAACATGTTGCAAGAAAAAAAATATCCCTTAAAGTACTTGGAAGTTGATGATCTTTCTGTGTGACGATTATTAGCTTGAAACATTCTACTTCTACATCTAGCTGCAACCTGTCCTAAATTATGACATCTAAAACATTCAAAATTATTCATCAGAGGAAAGAATCAATTAATAATTCCATAGTTAGGAGTAAGTGATTTTCTTTGAAGAATTTTTTTCTTTGTTTTTTGATGGGGTTGACCTCTTATCTCCTTACTGAGCATTTCATATTTTTCATTAGAGTTCCATGCCTCAGCTTGTGAGCTAGATTCACCTTCAACAGTTTCATGAAAACCAAGACCAGATTTGATGGTAGGAGACCTTTGACTACTAAGAATATTATCCAAAATCTTAGTAATATCAAGCATAATAGTTTATCCTTTTATTCTAATTTACCTTTTAAGATATTTACCTCAACCTGATATTTCTCTTCCTTTTCCAGATACTGCGTCTTCCTTATTTCCTAAACTTTACTTCCTTCTTCCACTTGTTGTCTTAATTTGAGAATCTCATTTTATTTTTCTTCAAATGCTTGAAGTAGTTCTTCATTATTCTTATTTGAATTTTCAAGATCTTCTTTTAGAGAGACGACCTTAGCTTCAAGACCTTCACAGTAACTGGTTCTTTCTTTAAGTTCCTTGGTTGTTGTATCCTTTTCATTCTCTTCATTTCTCAATGATGTCACTTCATCCTGCAACCTTTGACATTGATCTTCCTTTTCCTTGTACTGATTCCTTATTTTGTTTCCTTCCTCTAACTGAGTATTGAACCTGGTAATCTCTTCTTTGTAGGAACATTCCCTTTTATCAAACAGATCTTATTGATATCTAACTTTATACGTGAGCCTTTTAACTTCTACCTTCATTAGATTTCTCACACATTCACTATCTTCAATATAACGGAGAAAGGGATCGCCAAAGGTCAAAGAATCAGTACTTGATAATTCTTTTCCTTGTTCTAAGGTGATTCTAAATCTGAATATTTTCCTCCACCTAGTAGTGAATCGTCTCTAACATTGTTACTGTTTATTTGAGTTGTCTTCTTCTTTTGAGTTGTTTTCTTCTTTTGCTTCTTTCCCATTGTTGCAATGGATCTCCTTCAAGCGATCAAGCTTCTGCCAAAGGACCTGCTTTGATACCAATTGTTGGGAAAAATACTGAGGGGGAGGGGGGGGGGGAATCAATATTTACAAATCATTAATAACATTTCCATTTCATATTCATATTTATATACACGAATTTACTGAATTAAACCTGTGTGTGCATGTGGTTGTTCTTAAGACAACTAGTGTATATCCAATGAACGTATAATCTAGTTAATCCATCATATGTTTGTCTTCAGCCAGTACATTAGTACTTTATTAACCATTAGATAAGCAATAACTAGGTGCAGCAATAACAGAATAAACCATCACACATAAGCAACACACATGAACACCAAGATTTAAGGTGTAAACCCTATGCGGGAGAAAAAACCACCTATTGTTGTCATCTCTATCTTCTTTTAATATAAAGAAAATATGTTTACAATCTTGTACTGGCGCATCCTCATACCAGTATGCAGGCATATACCTGTAAAAGGCTACAACCTTCTCTTGTTCTCTAGCTTCTACTGGAAGGGAGCTACAACCCCCTGGCTCTTGTATTGGATGATATGTTTACCAATACGTAGGCACCATCCTACAAAAGGCTACCACCTTCACTTGTTCTCCACCTGCTACTGGAAGGGAGCTCCAACCCCCTAGCTCTTGTACTGGATGATATGTTTACCAGTACATAGGCATCGACCTACAGAAGGCTACTACCTTCACTCTTCCTCCAAGGACCATGTTTCATGAATTTTCAGACTGGATACTCCTGGTACACAACAACACAATATGTAGGCCATGTTTCATCCAATTTTCTCACTGGACCCATCAGTAACATTGAAGCTCAAAATCAATCACCACTGTAATACAACCAATCACTGAAACCCATCTACTCTGAAGCAAATCAATTTGAACCATCAAATCATTGTCACCAGTACACAGAGCTAAACCCAGAACTTTGCATCAACAACCGGAACCAACAGCAACTTCAAAAATCATATGTCAAAATGTATACGCTACTTAGAAGTTCAAACTTAGCGTGTATACGCCCCTTCACCAAGGCAAACCAACGTATAGATACGCAGATAATAACTTATAACTTCGCAGCTATTCCAGACTTCACATATACCCAAATCATAACATATAAAGGATAAAACATGTGTTAGCAATCAAATCTTGACTATCCATTATCAGATCACATAATGATAAGTCATTTCAGGTCTCATGATCCTGATCCATCATTGGATCCCATCCATCTTCAAGCACTTAGGTGCATACTTAGTTCAGATCAATCAAATCATCAGAAACCCATAATATGCATATTTTCTTTTGATCTAACTCTTCATAAGATATTCATTTCTTGCACACTTAGCCCTTTGACCTTCTCCTTCTTATATACTTAGATCCTTTTTCAATGCCTCAGACTAAAACCATAGTTATGTTGTTGGTATTCTTTGATGGTATCAATATTCTTTGTCGTGCTCATTATCATGGGTCAATACCATGGTAGGAACCAATGGTATTCTTTAATCTTAGTTTTCCATCCCATACGTGCTTTTCCTCTTGTGAAAGTGCATGCATACATTTACATTCCTTTTGTTCTGTGTACCCGCTTGTATACGCTACTTGGACTAGGTGAACTAGCGTATACTTCTTAAAACATTCTCTTTCTTTAATTTTTGGAGTCTGATCTATAATCCTTTGTTGTTACCTCTGAATTGACCTGTTGCACTGTGAACTGCCATCATACATCACTGAATCATTTCTGGATATGATATATGTGAGTTTCCATCAAGGACAACACCTGTACCATAATGCCAACATCCATATCCCAAGCTCACATGGCTAAGTATATAGCCTGAAGGCATCTTTTTGTACATGGCCCTTGCTCACCAAGCCATGTGAAATTGTCACTTAGACGTTCACTGCACCCCAAGCTACTAGCAAGAAGGCTTATCTACCATATAGTCAAGGGGTCATAGATAAGATAGCTAAGGTTCTTAGAAAGAAATATATTGAAACCTCTTTAAGGCCCTTGTCAACAATAAGGAAGAATATGAGATAAGTTAAAGACAGTTTGGATCACCTCCAACAATAGGGTGTTTATAAAGTCATGTTTTCATGTGGGGAATGTTATATTGTAGAGACAGGAAGATCCTTTATAAGAAGATTCAAAGAGCATGGCACTAACATAAAAAATGGTATAACTCGGTCTTCATCACTTGCAAAGCACTCAGCAAAGACATGTCACCATGTTTGCCTTGAGGACGCTAAGATAATCTCTAAAGAGAAGCATCAGTATAAACGGAAGATTCGTGAAGCCCTTGAAATTATAAATCATCCTCACAATCTTAATAGAGATGGGGGTTTGGAAGTAAGTAGGAGTTGGATCCCATTACTCACCCAAGACCCCATAATTCACAACCATGATTAAATCATTTTCCCTCATACCCTTTCCCTTTTCACCCCATTAATCCTCTCCTTGCATTCATCCCCCTCTAAGACTTTTCACTACATAACCTTTTCCTTATTCCTTCCATACCATCCTTAATAATCCTTAACTTATAACTAAAACTATTTGTCCCTATGATAATAAAATACTAATATTCTATGAAAGATTGACATTAATAGTGCACTAATAATGACTATTAACTTTATTCTTTAATTTAATGATAACATGACCTGCATATCGATTTTAATCATTAATAAAATATAATTATAATAATTAACCCTAACTATAACATTTATATTCCCTAATAATTAAAACTTTATTATCTATATTATTAAACAATTATAATATCAATAATTATTATTAATTAACTTTATTAATTCTAATTATTATTAATCTATAAAATTTAATAATGAAATTATTAGCTTTATTATTATTATTAATTAAATTATTAATATTAATAGATAATAATTATTACTAATAATGATAATAATTAATACTTATAATAAAATAAAAGCTTAGTAACTTTTATAATATGATGATAATTATTCTTAATAAAAAAACTATAATAATAATAATAAATAAATTATTATTAACAATAATATCAATTACTAATATATTCCCCATAATAATTTAGTGATTTTTCTCTTCTTAGTCTCTTCCTAAAATTAATTTTAGGATTAGTTGGTCAGCTCTTTTTCATTCTAATCCTTCGATTCCATATTTGTTACCCTTCATCCTTGCTCTTCTCTGTGGATTTGTCCTGGCGATGAGTCTTGTTATAGAATTGAAACATCAATACAAAAATGGTTATTGTGGATTGCATTCTGAATTCTCAAAACACTCAAGATTCTCACCACAGAAATATTCAAACACTCATATACATATGCCCTTACTAAGTTGGATCCTAGATGCCAAGATGCCCATAATTTTTTAATAATGCTCCTTAAGATCTATAGGTCTGCGAGTCTTAGCCTATCAGTGTGCCCCACTGACAATGTTTGTTCCTCTTCCTTTAAGGTGTTATTGGAGTTTCTAGGATTGGCACACTCCACAAGCTTGTGCTTTTTAAATGGTTCCACTTGTCAGACTCTTCTACACCATTCTATTCTCTACCTATCAGCCCCACTGCAATGGTTGGATCTTAATTACAATTACTTCCGAGATTTCAACCTTTCGGGGAATTTATGTTACGAGTTTTTTCATTAACGTTCTGTTAGTTGCTATTCCCTACTATCTCAACTTCATACTATCCCATGCCATTTACTAATAAAGTTTCGATCTTTCGGGCTTCCTACCTTCCAGGCATTGTTCAATAAATTTTTGGGCTTCTATGCTTCTAGGATTTCTGGGATTCCCACTTTTCTAGCATTTTTCCTGCTATCCTAGCTCAAAATTATGTGGGACACTTATTAAATAAAGTTTCAGGCTTCTGGGCTTCCAGGCTTTCGGGCTTTCTGGACTCATCAACTATGACTTTGGGGGTCCTCAATTTGACTGGAAATAACTTTTGATCCGGGGGGGAATTTGCAAACTCATCATACCATTGGAAACATCTTTCCAAGCACTATCCAACTATGTCACTTCCACTTAAGGTATAAATGTCTTCAAAGCCTGGGAATCCCAACCATCATAGTCATCATATTATGGGTTCTTTAATAAGACTGCTAATATGATGATTATCTACAAGAGACTGCAGCAACCATGGGACTCCCCCTTAGCTTGACACATTGTGCTCATTGATGCCAACATCTGTTTCCACCAACCTCAATGCTCATCTGGTTGACATAAATGCCAACACACTCACTCCCACTAGTCATCCAGGCAATGCCAATAGTCCAACATGTCCCTCTCGAGCTATAGATCACCCCTCCTTCACCTGCCACCTCTAATAAATTTATCAAACTTTAATAAAATATAATTTGATTTAAAGATAATAAAAACAATGAGCTATGTAATCCATATCTTGTCTTAATTCTTAATAACTTTGGATTTTGTTTTATTTGTAATTTTATCAATATTATCAATCTTATCAAATTAAATCATTTTGTTAAACCTATTAAATTAAATTAAAGCAAACAGAAAAAGGAGAAAGTCATGTTGAGTATACATTGCGAGAAAATAATATATATTTATATATATATATAATATAATATATATATATATAATTATATATATATATATAATATATATATTATAATATATTATATTCCAAGGGGTTACTTCAATTGATCGAATCCCAATCATTAAAGCACCTCTGCTAGTGATAGGTCACGAGTTCAATTCTCTCAACACCCTCAGGGTCAGGCTTTGTGGTTGAGTCGGCAGGAAGTGATCCCTTTAGGTACATCTGCCTGGTGAAAATATCTTGTGGACGTAGAGGTCATTGATCTCAAGGATCTGTGAACCACACACACACACACACACACACACGTATATATAAATTTTCATGACATGATTTTCACAATGGCCAATGTCAATATTATATATTCGCTTAACATTGGGATGTCACCCTTCATGCGCATGCATATACCTAAGAGATTACAATAATTATTATATAATTATATTTGGTATATTGCAAGTCATTCATGCCTTAAATGTTTCAACCTTGAAGCATGTGCAAGGATGAGTGCCTTGAGATAAAGTCTTCATTTTCTCAAGGCTTTGTATTTCAGTTTATTCTTCCACCTCGTAAGGTTTGTATCAAATTTGTTGGATCGATATTTTTCTTCTGGTATTTACTCATGATATTCCTCACACTTTTAGGGTTAAATTTTGAGTTGGTAATGTGGTCATTTTTTGTAGATAGGACCACAATGTTCATAAACAAATCTAAATGCATCAAATTCACAAGAATTATCCTTGTCACGTTCCAAGAATATTTGGTAAATAAAATATCAATTCATTTTTAAATTGCTTTGATTTTTGTCCAAATATATTTTGAAGTTGTTCAACACAATTGCTCATTAGTTGTTGTTAAGGTAAAAAATTGTCCTTAAATATGAAAACAATTTTAGCTTATATTATGCAACACCTTTATTCCTTAACAACTTCAACTACTTCCTTCTTCTCATCCACTCGTGGAATTGGAATCTTAATCTTTGTCAATTTGTGTAAATTCATGATTGAATTCAAAATTATCGCTTGCAATTATTGTTTTATTCACTGACTTCTATAGTAGAATAGTATACTTTCTACATGCAATTGAATGTAATACACTAGTAACATCTTCCTCTTTCAAATTACATTGAGATCTAATCTCTTGATGACTCAACCACCTAAAATCATCAAATAAAATAGCACAACTCCTAATAAGTTGTAATTATCATATATATTGTTTTCAGCTCAAATTTGCTATTAATACCATAAAATATGGCCAACAACTCTCATAGTGTTCTTCCTACAACTTTTTTGTTATATATTATCATAAGTTCTTTCCTTTAAAGTAATCACAACACTATCATTTTGAAATAAATGTTAAATGTATTCAATATACTTATCATGAAGCTCAATAATCATCAACAAATGGATGTGCATTCTGTTCATTTTTAAATGCAATAGATACTAGCACAATATTTTTGAAAACTGATAATTACTTCTAATTTTGTTGATCTTCTTTTAATTATTCCAATATATCATTAATAAATTATACTTCATAAATTCAACGATACAAGAAAAATATAATAGTAGAGATCATAATGAACAAAGAGAGCACAAGATTTACCCTAGGAAACCCACTAACAGGAAAAACCCAACAACCTTTCAATATATAAATTATTTTGTTCAAAAAGAGACACACCTAGACCTTCTAGTCATCAACTAGATCAAACCCGATCAAACCCTTGAATTCAAGCCTCCTAGTTGATCCAACATTTTTCTCTACCAATTTTCCCAGAAAGTCGGCCCTCTTACAACTACCAGAATCCCAAAATTTTGTCCCCCTACAATTTCCAAAAAATTTCGTCCCCTACAACAGAAACTACCCAAAAAAATTTGAAATGCAGAGAAAGAGAGTCTATCCACACATGCGATCGTGAGAGAGAGAGAGAGAGAGAAATATATGTAATTTTTTCTTCTTTTCATCCTCCTTGTCCTTATTTTTATTTTCTAGGATGCCCGGAAACTATCTTGCTTGAGAGAGTATGAATTCATGCCTTGAGGAGGAGGGAAAGTTTCCTTTATATAGTGAACTGGCTAGGTCGAATGGGTGTGACTCTACCTAGGCCAACCTAACTTGGAGGGAAACCAACTTGATAAACTTGGAGCCAAAATTTTCAATTTAAAAATTTAATTTTCTTCTTTCAAAATTACAAATGGGACTTGACTCAAAATATAATTTTCTTCTCTAGCATTTAAAATATGTTTTATAATAATTAATATAAATACATCAAGGTTCAGATATACATTATGAAGACCGACCATAGTTACAAAACTTAACACTTTCTCTTAACTAGGGAAGTATTCATAATGATTGCCATATATTTTATCAAGTTGAAAAATTTCTCGAAGAAAAGGTTATATGAAATCATCATTATCAATGTCATCATCACTAAAATCATTGTCTACCATCAGCATCCACTATTTTCCATATCTTGGTTGTTACCTAACCCATGACTTATCATCAACATCTCAGGACACACTCTCTCACAATGACATGTCCTCAAATATTAATTCCTATCACTAGGCCAAAATGTTGAGATACTAACTCAACCCTCCTTGGGAGTACTCGCACGCACTCACTCAACCCACTTGGAGAGTACTCACTAAACCCTCTGGGGGAGAACTTTGGGCCTTGATGCTGAAAGACCTTACTCAACCCTTACATGGGGAGTAATTAGGTATAGACTTCATTCAACCATTCATGGGGATTAATCTTGGTATCGATGTTGCAAGACCAAACTCAACCCTACATGGGGAGTAATCAAGGTCTCAACCCTACTCTGGGCCTCTTAGACCATTATCCATGTTGATAGAATGTCCATCCATGTTGTTTTCATATCAACTCTCACTCTCAATGAGAGGGGTAATATCCACAAGCCCCAGATTGTCTCTCATCATAATCTTCATAAAGAGGGAGGTATACTAGAGCAAAGGTCTATCATTATAAGTTTGGGAGAACCCTCTAGCCATAAGTCATGCATTTTATTTGTTGATACTTTCATATGTAGCATGCTTGATCTTGTATATCCACTTGGACGTCACCACTGAATTCCCTTCTAACCTCGGCACAATCTCCCGTACATCATTCTTCATGATGGATTGGTATTCTTCATTCATGAACACCTTCCATACTTGTTGGCTAGTTGCTTCTTCATAAATGGAAGATTCTACATCAATAAGGTTATTCATAAGAGTTGCATAGCTATAAAAACTTTTAGGTTTCTTACTTTCTCTGGATGTACCGTATGTATTTGCATGTCCTTCTAATTCTTCCAATGTAGATCTAAGCCATGTTGGTCTCTTTCTTGTTTATGGGACAACAACCAATTCTACTGGTTCACAAGGCCCTTCTAGCTCTTTGGGACATTCTGTAGAACTCAAGCATTCTTCCTTCGAAGACTCATACTCTAATTCATCGTAGGAGTCCATAAAAACTTCCTTAGACTTCCAATATGCAACCTTCTCATCAAAGATGACATCTCAGTTAACCTCAATTCGTCGTTGATCTGAAATGTAGATTATCTAGGCCTTTGATTACTCACTATAACCAACAAATATAGCTTTCTTTCCTAAAGGTTCTAGCTTGTTCCTTTCATCCTTAGGAACATGGATGTAGACATGGAAATTGTTATCACTCAGAATTTTCCTTAGAAGTTATCAGAAGAAGAAAGAAATTGAGGTAACCACAAACCAATCTTTTAAGTATAGGCTCTAGCCATCCTATGAATCAGAGAGGGCTCTCTCTATATAATTTAGCTTTGTTTTTTATGGGATTTTAGGCTAGTTTTTACTGTTCTTTGTGGTTTTGGTTTTGATTTGAAGGTTTGGTGGTGGAATTCTTAGGGTAGATGGATAGAGCTAGGTATTCAAGCCATTGGGCCATGGAGTCAACAAATGGATAACAGGACTAGATCAATTCATTAAAGGTAATGTTCACAGGGCAGGCTAGCAAAGCAAAATGCAAATCTTTAGGCACAATGGGGGAAATAACTCCAACCAGGGTAAAAGGGCACTCAAGAATCCTTAGACCGGGATAAGAATGGAGAACAGAGGATAATGATGAACAAAGGGAAATTAAGAATCCTTTGTTACAAATCACAAGTCACCTAAACTAAGGAGCAATCAAGAATTCCTTAACTTAGATTTGTGAAGAAAACATATAATAATGCATAATAGTCAAGACAGAGTGCATTTAAGCAATTTTTGAAATATCATTCCATGTTATAACATTTAGATTTTAGAGATGCATAAATATTATGAAAAACTTGAACGAAAACAACATTGAACATGAGAGAATACTTATTTGTATTTCGCTTTACACAAGAATCCCGTAAAATATATGATCTTTATTCCTTGATCCAGTAAGCCAATCCAGTCATTGATACAAAAGAATTTTTTATTCGAGAGAAATAGTTTATAGAAATGTTTTGGAATCCGCCCTACATACTTCTAATTGTGAAGTATTTATACAAAAAACTTATTACAAAATATCTCAAAACAACTTGAGATTTATTCTAGGAAATAAAAATATCTTCTAGCAAGAAGATAGAGACAGCTAATGAACTGTTTCTTGATGTCCCTTTAATTATGGTTGTGCTAGCCTTTATGGTTGAGATGTAGCCCTTTATGTTGGATGATAGTTGTGGCATTTTCATGTTGGAGTCTTCTTTACTTTGATCTTTCATCTACTCTTTGACCCTGTTGTGCTGTTTTTACCTATCTCATCTTGTTGCCTTCATATTTACTGCAGGGTAACTTTTAGCTGTTAATTTATCATAGTAAATATGTGGTTGTCTACCACCATTCTACACTTGGTAATTTCACATTTACCATTCTCCTATAGATCTCATCAGCTTTGGTATACTTTGCAAAATTGGGCTTGGTGAGGAACAAATGTTTTACCTCATGCTCAAGGAAAAACAAGTTCTCAAATGTGTTGTATAATACTTTGCCCATTGGCAAGGCTTTAATGGATGAAGAACTGGCTTGATCCTTAGCCAATTTTCTAATTCTATCCCCATAGTCCAACTGTTTCATGAGTTTATCATTGATGACCATAGGACTGGGCAGACCTTTCTCCCTCAAAATCTAAAATTTAGCCATGAACCTATCAATGGCTACCTACATATTGTGGCACTTTTCTTCCAAATTAAGTATAAGGTTCCTTTCTGAAAGGACCTTTCTTATTTCTAAAATGGTGGCAGTTTTTTCTTCAATTTTTAGCTCCTGTAGCTCATATTTGTTTTTTCTATTGAGGAAATGGATGAGTCTATTTGCATCCTTAGGCTTATTTCCCAATTCCTCCTTCACTTTCTGGATAGATTCAATAGCTATCTTTACAAGCTTTGTTTGCTCAAAAATAACTTGGATTGATGGCTAAATATCATTGACAGATCAATGAGAGTGGCCCATAGCATTTCCTTGGTTTGTCCAAGTGGCTTCTCAAGTGTTAAATCCTTCTCTAGGATTTTGATCCTCTCACCCATTCTTTGGGCCCTTTGTGTTTCTTCTTTCTGCTTTAGTTGGGAAAGTTTGCAGTCAGTTTCCAGACTTGCCACCTTTTCCTTCAATCTTTTCATTTTTGTAGCCTGGATAGACATATCTTCCATGGCTTTCACAAGTTCTGTTGTGTTTTCCCCTGATGCTCCTGTTGTTGTAGCAGATTTCATTGTTGCTGGCAAGGTTATTCCAAGTGGAACTGTAGGTGCCAGTGATGCTACTAGGGTAGAAGGAATTGTTGTGGATATTGTGGGGATGACAGTTCTGGAAGTTGTGGCCAAGTCACTTTGCTTCGATTGAATTAAAGTGTCCATCTCCTTCTCTGCCTTGTTGAGTTGATTATTCAGCTTCAAGACTAAGTCTATGAGTTCTTCATGTCTTTTTTGGGCTTCTAGAACCTCTATTGTTTGTGGATGAAGTAGTTGGGGTATCTTTAGCTATTTTTGCAATGCAGCTATGTCATCATTCTTCTTTTTAATAAGCTATTCTGCAGTTTTTATATCCTTGGGATCATATCCCAATTCAATTACTAAGTGCTCTAAGGACTTGATCCTGGTGTCCTTGGTTTGTGAGGAGGCCTTCTCTAACTGGAATTGAGCCAAGATATTTTTCAAAGAGTTCTATCGCTGGTGGGCGGCTATGTCCTTTCTAGTCAAAGTGTAGTATATGATCTCCCCTGTTTACTTGTGTAGCTCAATCTGGACTATGGGATGGATATCCCTTTCCAGCACTTCAAAATCTACTTTCTTGAAATCTGAGGTTGTTCTTGGCTATTGAGTTGTAGGCTTGATGAAAGTCATCTGCATTTTCCCCTCTTTGATATCAAAGGCTGACATTAGCCTTGTTTGATTTGTATGGGTCATCTTCAGGTACTGGGCATAGGTTTGGACCTTAAGCTTTTCATTCGTGGCTTTTATTTCTTTGTATCTTTCCTTGATATCTTGGTCTTTGTCTATAGGCATTCTGAAGGAAGATACTTCCACACTGAGTTACCTTTCCAACATCTGTGTTTGTGAAGTGGAAGGCACTTGTATGCCTCCAAATGGAGTGGCAGACCTACTTCTTTCAGCTTCTGTATTGGTGATCTCAGCTGAGCCTTCAATGTATTCCTACTCAGAGGGTGTATTTAGCCTTTGCCTGTTGTTTGATTCCTATTGTAAATCAGAGGTGGCCATCCCTGAGGTGGAAGCTCCTTCTCTGTTTCTTTTTGGGGCCTTCTCCTCATTTTGAGGAGTCTGCATGACTGGAGGAGTGCTCATGGTAGTTTCTGGTTTTTCTGGTATCTGCAGAAAAGAGTTGTCATCAAGATGCTCTTCTAAATCAATAAGAGCAATCTCAATATCTACTCTCGTGTTGTCCTGGTCTGCTAGGGTACCTTCCACCCATTCTGTTTGATTTGCATAAGCTTCTATCTCAGGTATGGGATGGTGAATGAAAGGTCCTAGCTTGACCTTTTTTCTTTTATTTGTGATGAATTCCAGTGGATCGTATCTCCAGAAAAAACTTCTTTGGAACTTCATCCTTTGTAATATTAAGTATGCCTCTTGGCCAACCTCTCTGGAGTTGCATATGAAGGGGCCTATTTGATCTTTTATTTTGAAATTGGCCTTCTTCTTAGCATTGACAAAGTTTATTTCATCTACATTTATAATTTTCCTATAGTATTCTAATGCAACAACCTCATTGGGAGGTACCTTGGTAACTTGTATGGTGCCAACATGCAACCATAAATCCTGATTTCTGTATGGTTCTGGTAAAGCTACGAGTCACTAACTTTGGTCTGTTTAGATAATTGGAGGACTCTTTTTATTTCTGGACTGATCCTTGGAGGAGGACTTCCAGTCAACATTGTCATGACTGGGTGTACAAATAAATCAATAAAATAAGAGTAAGAGTATGGAGACTGGTACTGGTGGATAATGGGGTCCAAAAAATGACTGACTTGGGCTAACCCTTGGTGTTTAGCTTTTGAAGGGTGAATGGGAATTTATCTGATTAATAATATAAAAACATGTGGTATAGAACTGAGAAGTACTTGAAAACCCTTTCATTTCCCATTCTTGTGAATTTCTCATGCATTTTGTTGGCTATGAATGTGGCAAATTCATAAATACTTGCAGGAGGTTGTCTTGGGGTATAGATGGACATGAAAGCCAAGATGATTTCATCAATGTACTCACTTGTGGAGTAACACAAAACACAAGATATCATGGATACAATATTTCGGCCCCAAGGAGAAAATATAGTTGCTACATATGGAGGGGGCCTTTGGGGGTGTACTTCTCTTCTATGATGAAGGTTTGGATCAATTGGGCCAATCTTGCAGAGTTGAGTTTGGGATATAAGTCTAACAGGTCTCCAATTGAGAGGGGAGTTAGGTTTTTCCCTAGTTGGAGCTACAGCATCTCATTGATGGACTCAGGAGTGATGGTGAAAAGGACTTTCTGGTCATGAGACATGATGGTTCTGTGACTGGGGACGTAGCAAGCATAGCACATATGTACAATTTCAGGAAAAATGTGGACTTGGGGGAACTGGTACTTGGGCAAATTTGACTCCTGAAGGCCAATTTCATTAGCATGGTTCAAGAACTTGTCCCTACTTTGGCAATCTATTTTGAGGAGGAGCTCTATAAGAGTGGTATCTTTTATCTGGAAAACTTTATCAGCTAAGGGAAGGTGGTCCATGTCCAAATGGGGCATGGAGATGGGTCTCACATCCATAGCAATAAGGGCCGTCATTCTCAGTTCTTGTGGATTTGAGTAATGGGGGAGGGTAATTTGCAGTCTTTAGGGCAACGGTGTTTCAGCAAGGTGTGTAGTTTTTAATTAATTTTTATCTTAATTAAAACACTCAGCAGCTGGTTACTTTTGAAATTGACAGGGTATTTGGTGAATTCTAGTTTAAATACCTGGAACTGGGGTGAATTGGTTCTTAGTAGGGTGGCTGGCGACTGCAAGAGGTTGAATGGGCTTTGTATAGGCTGCAAGGCTGACTGGGTTGTCTACGGCGTCTTTGGAGTGAAATTGTACGTGGGTTGATGGCTTCGACATTTGCAGGTGCCATGCATTACATAAAGAGGCTTGCAAATGAAATGTCGGCGAAAACAAACAATTTGGGGATTTTTGGATTTTATATGTAAAAATTTAGTTTTGGCGAGTAAGAGGTGAACAGCGGTTGATTTGTCATGTAGCGGGAGGGCGATAAATGGTTTATATCTCACTGCTTCTGGGCACTCAGTGGTATTCGGGAGGGGCCACCTGATTCCATTCGTCGGATGACATGTAGCACCGGAGGCTGGGGGAGAAACCACTTTATTGGGTGGGTAAAGGCAGACGTCGTGTTGGCCCAATATGGATAGGGGTCGTCAGATGAAAAGGGGGATGATCGCATGGTGATTGGGTGGGGAAACTTCACGGAGGCTAGTGGGGGGCCCAGCGGGCACTTAATTATGGTGGTATGAGATTAATTTAAAGTTTAATCTCATCGTGGTGCTTTAATGTGGGATTAAGGGCTAAGGCAGGGTTATTTATTTTTGCAGGATATGGGTAGTAATATAGTTTATAATTAAACTAAGGGGTAGGGCTAATTTATACACGGGAATTAAATATACATGGAAATTGGGTTTTTCAGGGATTTTGAATATATTAATAAAAGTTAGTAATTAATATGAAATATGGGCAGAAAAGGGAAAAACACTAAGTACAATGTTTTTTTGTGAATTACATGTTTTTCACATATTTACATTAATACTTAGGGTAAAGCATTTTTGTGGGTTTATGGTATGAAAGTGCTTTATATGGGGAAAGTGCTTTTCCTAGCCAAAAAGTGTTTTACCCTTAGGAAAAGGAGTTTTATTAGGAAAATGAATGAACTGATGGGGGGGTGAATTTTATGAGGGAAATCTAGTATTTGAAATCCATAAGTCATTGAGTTGAGGGTCTGGTCCCTCCAAAAGTCAGAGAAATGCTCTGAGCCTCTTTCACTTAAAGGTTTTAAATACTTAGAACTTCATTATGGGAAATTAGTTAAGTATAGGGGTGAAATGAATGGGGGAAGTTAATTAATTGACTTTGAAATCCATTTACATGCTTGATTGTCCATTCGTATTTGGAGCATATGATGAAAAATGATAAATATGCTTTTTGTTTAATCAATCACCATACTTCTCCAACCTTTCTTCTACTTACCCATCTACTCATTCTACTATTTTTTCTTCACTTTATTAGGGTTCATTTAAGCTAGCAAACCCTTATCAACATTTTCTTTTCTTTACATAGAAAACTATCTAAATCAAACCTTATTTCATCCAAGGGCTCAGTTTATAAATTTGAGCTCCTTTTATTTACTCTACCTATCTTATTATCTGCCAAGATTACACTGTTTGGTCAGATTTTATTCTCTATCTATAGACATGAAATAGCCAAGTTTAAACATTTTGATTATTCATGGATTGTGGCTTAAGTAACAAGCTACACACAATCATTCATTAAGCATAAAAAGTAAATAGTATTGGCATTTGGACTCACACATTTTCATGGTCTTTTTTTTTCTTGGGGTTCATATTTTTCATTTTTTTGTGACCTATTTTCATTCTTTTTGTCCTTTGATTATTTTTTTAGTACATGCCCTCTTTACAGTTTTTAATTTTTTAATATGGAAAACATTTGCAGAAAGCAAAGGTATGTACAATATTACAAGGCTTAACCTTAGTCAATCCAAATTATGACTCCTATTGGTATAGGAACCTAACAATGCCTCCACTTGGGGATGGCATTTCCTGGTGAAATGTCAAGAACTTTGTAAATTAGTAGCCTTTGAATTGTTGTTGATGTTACCTTGCAAAATTACCCTTTGTGCCTCTGCATTATTGATACTTATGATAGTGAATCCTTTGAAGCTTGGGGCCTTCTCTCTGGGCTTCAACTTCAATGACCACCATCCAATCCAAATTAAACTTTTTGAAAAAACAAAATGGAATATGTATAATGAAGAGTAAAAATCGGTAGTTAGGTTCAAAATAGTGTTTGAGCATCCGACCATTCACTGGTCCACCTTTTGCTTCTGTACCATCCATTTCTCTGAGGAAGAAAGAATTATTACCTCTAAAAGCATAAATGACATATGGGCCTTTCCACAAGAAATCAAATTTCCCATGTTTACCTTTATCTTCCCTCCTTGAATCCCATCTTAGGACTTTGTCACCAAGGTAGAAATCCTCAGCCTTGGTCCTTTTATCAAAAATCTTCTTGATCCTTTCCTACACAACCTGAGATCTGATGTACACTTCTTCCTTGGTTTGTTGTAAATGAATTGTTTGGTTGATTCTTATTTGGATGTCATTTGGTCCAACCTACAATTCTTGGAGTAGTTCATTACTGGTGTTCCCAAGGAAGATGGGAAAACAACTTCCATCCCATAAACTAGTTGGTAGGGAGAGGTACCAATTGATTTCTTTGTGGTTAGTCTATCTACCCATAAGGCATTAACTAGCTTTTTATTCCATGTCTTCTTATTGTCCTCCAACAACATTTTTATGATGTTCTCCAAGCTTTTGTTTGAAGATTCTGCCAGTCCATTTCCTTGAGGATAATAGGTTGTGGAATGGCCCAAGGTTATACGATACTTGTTGCAGAAATCTATCATCCTTTTGGATTTAAAGGTTGTTGCATTATCAGTAATGAGCTTAGTTGGATATCCAAATCTTGATAGAATGTTGGTTTCAAGGAAGGATATGATAACAGTTTTAGTGGCTTGCCTTGAAGGTATGGCCTCTATCCATTTGGTGAAATAGTTTATGGTAGTAAGGATCCATTTGTGTTGGGTAGAGGAAGGTGGGTGAATCTCACCAATGAAGTTTAACCTCAATTGTTGAAAAGGTGTTTCAGCAGAAGGGGTAAAGGTAGAATCTTTTTCTTTCCCTCAAAAATTTGACTTTTATGACAGGAGGTCACATGTTTCTTTACATCAGAAAACAAAGTTGGCCAGTAGAAACCAGCTTTAAAAATTTTATCTGCAGTGGTTTTCCAATAAAGGTGTCCTCCACAGTCACCTGCATGAAACTCTTGTAATACTTTGTCAGACTCGTCTTTTAATAAATAGTTGAGAAGAATGCCTTCATGATTCCTCCAAAACAAAGCATTGTCTAATATGCAAAATTTTAAGGATTTCATCTTCAAAAATCTACTTTTAGTCTTAGATAATCGAGGAGGAGCTTGTAAATTTTTTAAAACATAAATGGTATCAGCATACCATGGTGATTCAATAAATTCTCAGCTGATTAGTGGAGTCGCCATCTCCTCTTCATTATTTATTTGTGCAATAAAGTTTATATGCAAGGCCTGACAGTTTGACTCAACCATAAGCTTGGCTAAACCTTGGCCCTTGATTAACTTAGTTGGTCTGATTTCTATATCATATTCTAAAATAGTAGCAATCCATTTTCCCTTCTTTCCATTTGGACCACCCTGAGTTAGGATGTCTTTGACCACTGAATTGGGAACATAGGCTATTATATGAGAATATAAAATATATACTCTAAATTCCTTGATAGCTTTGACCAAAGAAAAATATTGTTTTTCCATTATGTTATATTTTAAAGAGGCATCTCTCAGGGCCTTGCTAAAGAAAGCAATAGGTTGTTCATAGCCCTGGTCATTTTTTTGCAGTAAAACTATAGCAATTGTGTGCTTAGAAGCAAAGGAAAATAAGATGAAATCTCTGTCAAATTTTGGATTGATCAAAACTGGTGTTCTTGTTAAGGCCAGTTTAATGTCTTCAAAGGATTTCTTGGCCTCAAACAATCCATTTTATGGTTGAATCGTTTTTCAACATATTGTTCAGTGATCTAATTAATTTGCTAAATTAGAAATAAATCTCCTAAGAAAGTTAATTTTCCCTAAGAAATCTTGTAATTCTCTGATGTTCCTTGGATGTTGTATCTGTAAGATGGCTCCTATTCTTGCAGGGTCTATTCGGATACCATCTTTTGAAATTATATGACCTAGTAACTTTCCTTCTTCTAATCCAAACAATGACTTCTTAGGGTTCAAAGAAATGCCATATTTCCTACATTTAATAAAAACCTGCCTTAGATGATCCAAAAGTTGGTTGTCAGATTTTGAAAATACAGTAATGTCATCTAGGTCTATCACGAGGAAATCATGAATTTCTTTGGCAAAGGCTATATCCATAGCCCTCTGAAAAGTGTCTGCTACATTCATTAGTCCAAAAGGAATTTTCACATACATGAATGTGCCCCAAGGAGTAGTGAAGGTAGTCTTGGCTTGGTCATCAGGATGAACTAAAATCTGATTGTAACCAGAAAACCCATCCAATAATGAGATCCTGGTTGATCCAAGTACCATTTGCAAAACATGGTCCATTTTGGGGAGAGGGTAATTGTCTTTAAGGGATACTTTGTTGAGGTTTCTAAGGTCCACACAGAGTCTGATCTCGCTGGTTTTCTTCCTAGTTGGCACCATGTTTGAAACCCAATCAAAAAATCTGATTGGTGCAATTATCTTAGCATCATACTTTCTCTGGATTTCCTTTTCAATTGAAGGTAATAGGAAAGGATTTATCCTTCTCAGTTTTTGTCTAAAAGGTTTTTTATTTTCTTTTATAGGGATTGTGTGTTGTATGATGCTGGTGTCATACGATTTGAGGTCCTTATAACTCCAAGAAAATACATCGTGGAATTCTTTTAATAACTTAATGTATTTTACTTTTTCAGTGGGAGGTAATGATTTAGAAAGTTTGATCAACTTGGGATTTTCATCAGTGCCAATATTACATTCCTCCATATCATATTTCAAAGGTTCCATGTTGGGATTTCTAGAGACATCATTTGAATCAAACAGGTCTTCCAAAGGGGTTAATCCCTTAGGTAAGAAATTGTCCTTGAGATTAATTGCTTCGGTGTCTTCGTTAATTATCTCATCAATCTCAACTTGTTCTAGGTTTTCTACATCTAATTTTGTAACATTATTGGGATGGAATCTATATATCTCTTCACCTTCTATCTCATTTATTTCTATTTTATCTTTAGTGTTAAGGTCTATTGATGTGTCAGTATCTATATTGCTATTTACAAATTCTTGTTGTGAAATCAAAAAGTTGTTTATTTGTTTGTCATCAGCAAATATTTTCCAGTTCTTCAAATTATTTGGGATTGCTGGCATGTGCCTTACTTCAGCGATGTACTGATAGTTAGGCTGAAAGGGTAACTTGCAAGTGTTGGCAAACATTGCTAAACTATGAGCTTGCATATTATGTTTTCTAAGAATTACAGCAACCTTGGTTTCTAAGAAAGTGTTTAGTATTTCTATAATGGTTCCTCTGTAACAACTTAATCTAGGGTCTTTGGTCATATATACAACATTAATCTGTTTTATCACTAATTCAAAGTCTCCCATGACAGAATCTCTTATAGCTCCTAGCTTCCTAACTAATTTAAGACCTAAAAGTAGTGCTTCATACTTAGCCATATTGTTAGTACATTTAAAATTTAGTCTATATGCATGGCCTTCTGAATAGTCATTCTCTAGATTGTATATCCAAACTCATGCTCTTGCTCCAAACTTATTTACTGACCCATCAAACTTAAGATGCCACAATATCTCATGTTCATAATTTGTATCATCTGTTTCCACCAATTTTTCCTCAACTTGACTACCTTGTTTAGTGGGAAATTCTAAAGTTTGGATAGTTTCCTTTTGTTTTGAAACTACAATTTCTTTTGGTTCTGTATCAACACTGTCTAAAAGAGTTCCTTGTGTTTCATTAGTATTATACAAAATAAAAGAATCAATGTCTGAATGTATAGAGTAGATAGGAAAGTTTTGAGGCGATCATGGCTACTCACCATGTATTTCATTAAAGTTTCTCGGTATAGCTTCTTGGGTTGTCCAAAAATGGAAATTGTTGCATATGACATATCAAGTTGTAGATATCCCTAAATTTTGGCTCCCCATGACCTAGATAACAGCATGCCATACTTCGGTGGGATGTTAGCAACTAAAATGTCCATAAGGATGTTCTTGGAAAGATATTGAACTAAGGTAACACAGAGGTCTTTAATCAACCCCAGACACTTTACTTGACTTGAGTCAAATGAAAATAAGTCCTTGTAAGTTCTTGTAATGTCTAGGTTCAATTTTTCCATTACTGATTTGGGCATTATGTTGTGGTAGGCACCAGAATCCAACATTGCATTATGAAGAATTTTTTCATGGATGCCAAGGGTAATATAGAAAGGTGGTAGTATCCCTCCTTCTAATGGTTTTCCATTGACATCTGGACCAAATATAAGTTTAGGTTGGTCATTAAACAAGTTAACAGAATCTTCATACTCAGCAAGGTTCAGGATCTGGTTTATCTGTGTTTTGTAGGTTTCATTCTTCATTAACTCTGTCAAAGGGACTGAAATCTTTAGCTTAGCTACCTCTGCTCCCAAATTAAAAGGCAAAGGGACTTTCTCTATTTTAGGGTTTATACTTTTGATAGCAGGGTTTTGAGTGGGATGGCCTTCTTTTCCTTTATTGGGGACTTCTTTTTGTGAAGTTTCCAATCTAGTATTTTGAGGTGTGTCCACTGGTTTTTTGGGGGAAGTTGAAGAAGAGGGTTGATCATCAGAAGGTTGATTAGGGGTAATATCTTCAATGGTAGGGCCAGAAGAATTATGGTTTTCTTTCTGGGGAGAATCTGGAGGACTTTAGAAACCGCGACTTCTTTAATTTTCTTTGGTTAATTTGGCATTGTTTTCTTGGTTTGGTTATAGATATCAGAATTCTTTTTACTCCTTAGGTTATACTATTATGTACTTCAAAGATGGCAGAATCATAACCTCTTTTATAGTCAAATGACTCTCCACACTGGATTTGCAATTGTTGCAGCATATGCAATTCCTGATCATCTTGGGTCAAAAAAACAATACCTTCATCATATAATCCCAACAAGTTAATCTGCGTGTCTTACTCTAGGTCTTCAGTATGGGATGTTTCTGCATAATTTTCCTGGAAAGGAGGTCTTATATTCTGATTAGGTCCATTTTTTCCAGTATTTTGGTTTTGGCTTTTCCTAAAGTTCGTGTTTCTAACTGGAGGTGCCTATTGATTATCCCACTAGGGTTTCCTCTCTATATTCTCTATTCTATCCATTAACGTTTCCATGCCTTTTGCTAAGCTATCTATTTTAATGTCAAAAGGTGAAGGCTCATCTTTATCTGATCCACTTCTTTCTTTCCTAACTCTATCTCTTTTAGCTAATAAATTAGCCTCTACACTTACTGCTACACTTTGCATATCTTCTAGGGTTGGGGGGTTTCTTTCCTTGAGCTGGAATGCCATGTCTGTGTCAAAACCATTAGGGAACTTTACTAATGCTAAGTCAGGTGGGGGCCTAAGATTAACTAGAATTGCATTGTATATATTGTTAAATCTGGTGTAGTAATCTTGAACAGTTTCATTGGGTCCTCTCCTAATATTTTCATATTCAGAAAGGATCTATAGAGGATTCTTTTTCTTTTCCTATCTATTCAAAAATCGTTGTTGAAATACTCTAAACTATCAATACTATTATCATGCAGTGATCTAAACCATTTTCCAACATCACCAGCTAAATTCTGAGCGAATAATCTCATTTGGACATCCACAATATCAATTTCATGAAGTTCAAAGTAGTCTGTCATTTTATTAACATGGTGTTGTGCAATGTAGTGTCTTATGCCATCAAATTGGATGATTTTACTCTGGTAATCTACTGGCATGGAACCAAGTGGGGCATGTAAGACAAGGGGAGCATATCTATTTGCCATGCCTATAAGATGGGATGGGATAAAATGTGGGGTTGAGGCACTGGAGAATGATGCAGTGGTGGACGATGAACTAGGACCAACATGTGGTACCTAGGATATGATAGGTTGGTAAGGGAGTAAGGGTATGAATGGAGATGGGGAATGAACTTCAGAGATTGAAGGGAATAATGGTGAACTAAGAGTAGTGGATATTGGTTTAGAAACCTCATGGTTCCTAGCAGTAGTAAGGGATGACTGTGGGGAATTTAGAATATATTGATCAATTGACTGATTGGCCTTTTGGACTTCCAGGTTTGCAATAAACTCTAGATCTAGAACATTTTCATCAAGTGCACTATCAGACCTTGTTCTAAATAGGGAAAGATAAAATGGCACATCAAAGGGAAGGTCTTCTAAAAACAACCACTCATTAGGGCACGAATCGGCTTTGATTAAAGTTGTTTGACTAACTGAACTTTCTTCTCTTTTGGGTATTCTTGAAATCAGGTTGGGATTATCAGTTACTGGGGTTGGGTTTGGACTTGGATTAGCCCTAGTGTAGTGAGTTCTCCTTGAAGCCATAATTTCAAGATTTTTCTAATTACTTTCTTTTTGTGAGATTTTGTAAATGACTTCTAATAAACTCTTTAAGGGGCTTGAAAGAAAGATTTAAAATTTTCTTAAAGGTTTCTTAAGATTAAGGATTTGATTCCCTAGTATGGTCGCCACTATGTTATCACTCAGCATTTTCCTTAGAAGTTATCAGAAGAAGGAAGAAATCAAGGTAACCACAAACCAATATTTTAAGTATAGGCTCTAGCCAACTTATGACTCAGAGAGGGCTCTCTCTATATAATTTAGCTTTGTTTTTTATGGGATTTTAGGCTAGTTCTTAGTGTTCTTTGAGGTTTTGATTTTGATTTGAAGGTTGGGTGGTGGAATTCTTAGGGCATATGGATAGAGCTAGGTCTTCAAGCCATTGGGCTATGGAGTCAACAAATGGATAGCAGGACTAGATCAATTCATTAAAGAGAATGTTCACAGGGCAGGCTAGTAGAGCAAAATGTAAATCTTAAGGCGCAATGGGGGAAATAACTCCAACCAGGGTAAAAGGGAACTCAAGAATCCTTAGACTGGGATCAGAATGGAGAATAGAGGATAATGATGAACAAAGGGAAATTAAGAATCCTTTGCTACAGATCACAAGAAGTCACCTAAACTAAGGAGCAATCAAGAATTCCTTAACTTAGATTTGTGAAGAAAACATATAATAATGTATAACAGTCAAGACAGAGTGCATTTAAGAAATTTATGAAATATCATTCCATATTATAACATTTAGATTTTAGAGATACATAAAGATTACTAAAAACTTGAAAGAAAACAACATTGAACATTAGAGAATACTTATTTATATTTCAATTTACACAAGAATCCTGTAAAATATCTGATCTTTATTCCTTGATCCAGTAAGCCAACCCAGTCATTGATACAATAGAATTTTTGATTCGAGAGAAATGGTCTATAGAAATGTTTTGGAATCCACCCTACATACTTCGAATTGTGAATTATTTATACAAAAGACTTATTACAAAATATCTCAAAACAACTTGAGATTTATTCTAGGAAATAAAAATATCTTCTAGCAAGAAGATAGAGACAACTAATGAACTATTTCTTGTTGTCCCTTTAATTATGGTTGTGTTGGCCATTATGGTTGAGATGTAGCCCTTTATGTTGGCTAATAGTTGTTGCATTTCACGCTGGAGTCTTCTTTACTTTGATCTTTCATCTGATACTCTTTGACCCTGCTACTCTTTGACCCTGTTGTGTTGTTTTTACATGTTTCATCCTGTTTCCTTCATATTTACTGTGGGGTAAATTTTAGCTGTTAATTTATCATAGTAAATATGTTATTGTCTCCCACCATTCTACACTTGGTAATTTTACATTTACCATTCTCTTGTAGATCTCATCAGCGTCGGTATACTTTGCAAAATTGGGCTTGGTGAGGAACAAATGTTTTACCTCATGCTCAAGGAAAACAAAGTTCTCAAAAGTGTCATATAATACTTTGCTTGTTGGCAAGGGTTTAATGGATGAGGAACTGGCTTGATCCTTATTCAATTTTCTAAGTCTATCCCCATAGTCTGACTGTGTCATGAGTTTGTCATTGATGACCATAGGACTGGGTAGACCTTTCTCCCTCAAAATCTGAAATTTAGCCTTGAACCTATCAATGGCTACCTGCATATTGTGGCACTTTTCTTCCAATAAAGTATAAGGTTCCTTTTTGAAAGGACCTTTCTTATTTCTAAAATAGTGGTAGTTTTGTCTTCAATGTTCAGCTCCTGTAGCTCATATATGTTTTTGCTATTGAGGAAATGGATGAGTCTATTTGCATCCTCAGGCTTATTTCCCAATTCCTCCTTCACTTTTCGGATAGCTTTAGTAGCTATATTTACTAGCTCTTTTTGCTCAAAAATAACTTGGATTGATGGCCAAATATCATTGACAGAGTCAATGATATTGGCCCATAGCATTTCCTTGGTTTTTCCAAGTGGCTTCTCAATTGTTAAATCCTTTTCTAGGATTTTGATCCTCTCACCCTTTCTCTGGGCCCTTTGTGTTTCTTCTTTCTGCTTTAGTTGGGCAAGTTTGTAGTGAGTTTCCAGACTTGCCACCTTTTCCTTCAATCTTTTCATCTTTGTAGCCTGGATAGACATATCTTCCATGGCTTTCACAAGTTCTGTTGCTTTTTCCCCTAGTGCTCCTGCTGCTGTAGTAGATTTTGTTGTTGCTGGCAAGGTTGTTGCAAGTGGAACTGTAGGTGCCACTAATGCTACCAGGTTAGAAGGAACTATTGTGGATACTATCGGGATGATAGTTCTGGAAGCTGTGGCCAAGTCACTTTGCTTCGATTAAATTAAAGTTTCCAACTCCTTCTCTATCTTCTTGAGTTGATCATTCAGCTTCAGGACTAAGTCCATGAATTCTTCATGTCTTTTTTGGGCTTCTAGAACCTCTACTGTTTGTGGATGAAGTAGTTGGGGTATCTTTATCTGTTTTTTCAATGCAGCTATGTCATCATTCTTCTTTTTAATAAGCTACTCTGCAACTTTTATATCCTTGGGATCGTGTCCCAATTCAATTACTAAGTCCTCTAAGGATTTGATCCTGTTGTCCTTGGCTTGTGAGGAGGCCTTCTCTAACTAGAATTGAGCCGAGATATTGTTCAAAGAGTTTTGTAGCTGGTGGGCGGATATGGCCTTTCCAGTCAAAGTGGAGTATATCATCTCCCCTATTTTCTTGTGTAGCTCAATCTGATCTATGGGATGGATATCCCTTGCCAACACTTCGAAATCTACTTTCTTGAAATCTAAGGTTGTTATTGGTTGTTGAGTCGTTGGCTTGATGAAAGTCATCTGCATTTTCCCCTCTTTGATATCAAAGGCTGACATTAGCCTTGTTTGATTTATAAGGGTCATATTCAGGTATTGGGCATAAGTTTGGACCTTAAGATTTTCATTCCTGTCTTTTATATCTCTGTATCTTTCCTTGATATCTTGGTCTTTGTCTATAGGCATTCTGAAGGAAGATACTTCCACACTAAGTCACCTTTCCAACATCTGTGTTTTTGAAGTGGAAGTCTCTTGTATGCCTCCAGATGGAGTGGCAAACCTACTTCTTTCAGTTTCTGTATTGGTGATCTCAGCTGGGTCTTCAGTGTATTCCTGCTAAGAGGGTGGATTTAACCTTTACCTCTTCTTTTATTCCTGCTGTAAATTAGAGGTGGCCATCCCTAAGGTGGAAGCTCATTCTTTGTTTCTTTTTGGGGCCTTCTCCTCGTTTTGAGGAATCTGCATGACTGAGGAGTGCTCATGGTAGTTTCTAGTTTTTCTGGTACCTGCAGAAAAGAGTTGTCATCAAGCTGCTTTTCTAAATCAATAAGAGCATTCTCAATATCTACTCGGGTGATGTGCTGGTCTGCTAGGGTACCTTCCACCCATTCTGTTTGATTTTCATAAGCTTCTATCTCAAGTATGGGATGGTGAATGAAAGGTCCTAGGTTGACCTTTTGTCTTTTCTTTGTGATGAATTCCAAAGGATCATATCTCCAGACAAAACTTCTTTGGAACTTCATCCTTTGTAATATTAAGTTTGCCTCTTGGCCAGCCTCTCTGGAGTTGCATATGAAGGGGCCTAGTTGCTCTTTTATTTTGAAATTGGCCTTCTTCTTGGCATTGACAAAGTTTATTTCATCTGCATTTATAATTTGCCTATAGTATTCTAATGCAAACAACCTCATTGGGAGGTACCTTGGTAGCTTGTATGGTGCCAACATGCAACCATAAATCCTGATTTCTGTATGGTTCTAGTAAAGGTACCAGTCACCAACTTTGGTATGTTTAGATAATTGGAGGACTCTTTTTATTTCTAGACTGATCCTTGGAGGAGGGCTTCCAGTCAACATTGTCATGATTGGGTGTACAAATAAATCAATAAAATCAAAGTAAAAGTATGGAGACTGGTACTGGTAGATCAATGGGGTCCAAAAAATGATTGACCTGGGCTGACTCTTGGTGTCCAACGTTTGAAGGGTGAATGGGAATTTCTTTGATTGATAATATAAAAACATGTGGTATAGAACTGAGGAGTACATGAAAACCCTTTCATTTCCCATTCTTGTGAACTTCTCATGCATTCTATCAGCTATGAATGTGGAAAAGTCATAAATAGTTGCAAGAGGTTGTCCTGGGGTATAGATGGACATCAAACCCAGGATGATTTCATCAATGTACTCACTTGTGGAGTAACCCAAAACACAAGATATCATGGATACAATATTTCATCCCCAAGGAGAAAATATAGTTGCTACATATGGAGTGGGGCCTTTGGGGGTGTACTTCTCTTCTATGATGAAGGTTTGGATCAATTGGGCCAATCTTGCAGAGTTGATTTTGGGATATAAGTCTAACAGGTCTCCAATTGAGAGGGGAGTTAGGTTTGCCCCTGGTTGGAGCTGCAACATCTCATTGATGGACTCAGGAGTGATGGTAAAAAGGACTTTATGGTCATGAGACATGATGGTTCTGTGACTGGGGACGTAGCAAGCATAGCACATATATACAATTTCATGAAAAATGTGGACTTGGGGGAACTGGTACTTGGGAAAATTTGACTCCCAGAGGCCAATTTCATCAGCATGGTTCAGGAACTTGTCCCTACTTTGGCAATGTATTTTGAGTATGAGCTCTATAACAGTGGTATCTTTTATCTGGAAATCTTTATCAGCTAAGGGAAGGTGGTCCAGGTCCCAATGGGGCATGGAGATGGGTCTCACATCCATAGCAATAGGGGCCGCCATTCTCAATTCTTGTGGAATTGAGTAATGGGGGAGGGTAATTTGTAGTATATAGGGAAATGGTGTTTCAGCAAGGTGTGCAGTTTTTAATTAATGTTTATCTTAACTAAAACACTCAGCAGCTGGTTACTTTTGGAATTGACAGGGTATTTGGTGAATTCTGTTTTAAATACCTGGAACTGGGGTGAATTGGTTGTGAGCAGGGTGGCTGGCGACTGCAAGTGGTTGAATGGGCTTTGTATAGGCTGCAAGGCTAACTGGGTTGTCTGCAGCATCTTTGCAGTGAAATTTTACATGGGTTGATGGCTTCGATGTTTGCAGGTGTCATGCAAGCGTACAGAGGCTTGCAGATGAAATGTCAGCGAAAACAAACAATTTGGGGCTTTTTGGCTTTTACACATAAAAATTTAGTTTTGGTGGGTTTGGGATGAACAGTGGTTGATTTGTCACGTAGCGAGAGGGTGGTAAACGGTTTACATCACACCGCTTTTGGGCGCTCGGTGGTATTCGGGAGGGGCCGCCCAATTTCATTCATCGGATGACACGTAGCACTAGGGGATGGGGGATAAGCCACTTTATCGGGTGGGTAAAGGACGGAAGTTGGGTTGGCCCAATATGGATAAGTGTTGTCGGATGAAGAGGGGGATGATCGCATGGTGATCGGGCAGGGAAACTGCACAGAGGCTAGTGGGGGGCCCGGCGGGCACTTAATTATGGCAATATGAGATTAATTTAGAGTTTAATCTCATCGGGGTGCTTTAATGCAGGATTAAGGGCTAAGGCAGTGTTATTTATTTTTGCGGGATATGGGTAGTAATATAGTTTATAATTAAACAAAGGGATAGGGCTAATTATACGCGGAAATTGGGTTTTTCGGGGATTTTGTATATATTAATAAAAGTTAGTAATTAATATGAAAAATGGGCGGAAAAGGGAAAAACACTAAGTACAATGCCTTTTTGTGAATTACATGATTTTCACATATTTACATTAATACTTAGGGTAAAGCATTTTTGTGGGTTTATGGTATGAAAGTGCCTTATATGGGGAAAAGTGTTTTTCCTAGGCGAAAAGTGTTTTACCCTTAGGAAAAGGAGTTTTATTAGGAAAATGAATGAACTGATGGGGTGGATGAATTTTTTGAGGGAAATATAATATTTGATATCCATAAGTCATTGAGCCGAGGATCTGGTCCCTCCAAAAGTCAGAGAAATGACCTAAGTCTCTTTGACTTAAAGGTTTTAAATACTTAGAACTTCATTATGGGAAATTAGTTAAGTACAGGGGTGAAATGAATGGGGAAGTTAATTAATTGACTTTGAAATCCATTTACATGACTGATTGTCCATTCATATTTGGAGTATATGATGAAAAATGATAAATATGTTTTTTGTTTAATCAATCACCATACTTCTACAACCTTTCTTCTACTTACCCATCTACTTATTCTACCAATTTTTCTTCACTTTATTGGGGTGCATTTAAGTTAGAAAACCCTTATCAACATTTTCTTTTCTTTACATAGAAAACTATCTAAATCAAACCTTATTTCATCCAAGGGCTCAATTTACACATTTGAGCTCCTTTTATTTACTCTACCTATCTAATTATCTGCCAAGATTACACTGTTTGGTCAGATTTTATTCTCTATCTATAGACATGAAATAGCCAAGTTTAAACATTTTGACTATTCATGGATTGTGGCATAAGTAACAAGCTGCACACAATCATTCATTAAGCATAAAAAGTAAATAGTAGTGGCTTTTTGACTTTCACACTTTCATGGTCTTTTTATTTTCTTGGGGTTCATATTTTTCATTCTTTTGTGACCTATTTTAATTCTTGTTGTCCTTTGATTATTTTTTTAGGACATACCCTCTTTACATTTTTTAATTTTTTAATATGGAAAACATTTGCAGAAAGCAAAGGTATGCACAATATTACAAGGCTAAACCTTAGTCAATCCAAATTATGACTCCTATTGGTATAGGAACCTAACAAAAACCAAATATTCTCATATATCCAACCTCGGGCTTTCATTTAGTGAATGCTTCTTCAAGATTCATATCTTCAATAATTCGATGAAGACTTCTATTATGAATGTATATAGTTGTAAATGATGCTTCTCCTCATAAGAATGTCGGAAAATCCTGGTCATGCATCATAGCCTTTAAATATTATTCAATGGACCTGTTCTTTCTTTCTTCCATGCCATTCTATTGAGGATTATAAGGAACGATCAACTCACTCTTAATTCCAACTTTCCTACGTAAATCAACAATTTCTTTTGATGTGTACTCTCCTGCATTGTTAGATCTCAAAATCTTGATCTTCTTACTTGTGAAGTTTTCCACTTCAACTTTGAATTCTTGAAACTTAGTGAAGACTTCGTCCTTGGTCTTCATGAGATAGATCCACAGATTATGAGAGAAGTCATCAATAAATTTCAAATAGTATAATGAGCCTCCAAGTGATCTCATATGAATAGGACCACATACACCAAAATGAATCAAATCCAAAACTTCTTTATATCTATTGTCATGGCATGGAAATGGTGTCTTGATATTCTTTCTAAGCGCACAACCTTTACAAACAACCTTAGGATATATCTAGAATTTAGGAACATCTAAAACCATTTGATTCAATTCAGGTAATGCTCTATAATGAAGGTGACCATATATCCTATGCTATAGTTCACTTGGATTGATTTCATCATGTACTAGGGCTAGAGTTGGTTGACCCACGAGTCTATACAATCTTCTTACCCAAATTCCAATAACTCTAACATCATCTATATTAGATCCCTTGGGCCATACAAGTACTTTTCCATCCATAAAATTTACTCTATGAAATAGAGACAAGTTTCTTTTTCAAACCTGGTACATATAGAACATTGTTGAGATAAACATTGTTACCCAATTCCAGTTCAATGGACGCCTTTCCAACTCCTTTGATTGCATATCTATAGTTATCTCCAAGATCTACCCTTTGAGATAGTCTTATTTTCATCATGCTAATGAGATTTCCACGATATCCTATCATACGTCTTGAATTAACACTATCTACCAACCACATATCATCATCATCTGCAATAGAACATGTTAGAGCATAAAAGTAACAAAAAAATTTGTCACCTTTAGGCTTTTTTCGATGTTCATCTTCAATTTCAACTAAGGAAGCATGTTGTTTTCCCTTCCCCTTTTTTTATTTGTCGACTTATGACAGTCCCTTTCATAATGTCAAAATATATAACAACCATAGCATTAAAATTTTGACATATCCTTCTTCCTCTAGGGAGGAGGTGATACTCTTCCTAACTTATTATTTTGAAAGCCAGACTTTTTATTTCATATATTCTTATTGAAGCAGGTTTCAAATTCTTTAGAAGATTCTTCCTTTATATCTCTTGATATAAGTCTTGATTCTTCATGAGCACAAGATATCCATAATTCTTCAAATAGAGGAGCTTCGTTCCTGTTACTTTTACCTGCTGCAAATGCATCCCATGATCTAGATAGATCATTAAGTGTTGTAGTCACAAGTTCCTTTTCAAAGTTGCTTACTTCAATTGCTTGAATTTGATCTCTTATTTTTTATATCCTTCCAAAATATGAATCCATGGTGTCAACATTCATTATCCTTACATCACGAAGCTCATTCTTCAAACTCGTGGTTTGACCAATGTTCTTGACAGTAAATAGACTAGTTAGGGAATCATACATCTTCTTGGAAGTATCAAGCTTTGAAATATAGGGGATTAGATGATATTTAATAAAATCTGTAGTAAGACTCATGGCATTGATGTCCTCCTCCTTGAACTTCTATTTTCTTGTAGTATCTATTGGTTCTACAACCTTCCCTATTACAATATCCAAAACTTTGTTCTTTGCAAGAATAAGATCAATTCTAGTCTTCCAAGCTCTAAAGTTTGATGCCCCTTCTAACTTGTTATTTTATTTCATAGAAGAAGCCATGGATACAAATCACAAGAATTACTTCAACAATAGTGATATCAATGTAAGGTTTCTTTAAAGGTGATCTCAGTGTTCTTTTCTTTACCAAATCTCTAATACCATGTTGATTTTCAAATGCAATAGATATTAGCACAATATTTCTGAAAATGGGTAATTCCTTCTAATGATGTTGATCTTATTTTAACTATTCCAATATATCATTAAGCAATTGTACTTTAGAAATTCAATGATACAAGAACAATAGAATAGTAGAGATCACAATGCATAAACAGAGCACAGTATTTACCCTAGGAAAACCCACTAAGGGGAAAAACCCAACAACCTTTTCAATAGAGAAATTATTTTGTTCAACAAGTTAAACACCTAGACCTTCTAGCCATCAACTACATAAAAATTGGTCAAACCCTTCAATTCAAGCCTCCCAAATTATCCAACACTTTTCTCTATTGATCTACCCAGAATTTTGGCCCTCCTACAACTGCAAAATCCTAGAATTTTGGCCCCTTGAAATGGCCTAGAAATATTGTCCCCTACAACAGAAACTACCCAGAAAAATGAAAACTACAAAGAGAGAAAGAGATGTAATTTGTCCTTCTTTTTCATCTTCTTTGTCCTTCTTTTACTTCAATGTGATGCCAAAAAATATTCTTGCTTCAGAGAGTACAAACTGGTGCCTTGAGGAGGAGGCCAAGTTGCCTTTATATAGTGACCTAGTTGGGTCGAATGGGTGTGACTCTTGTTGGGTTGACTTGATTTCGAGGGAGACCAACTTGACAAAACTGGAGCAAAAAAAATCCATTTTATAAATTAAAATGTTCTCCTTTCAAATTCCAAATGAGACTTAACTCAAAATACAATTTTCTTTTGACTCTATCATTTAAAACATGATTTACAACAATCGATATAAATACACCAAGGGCCAAATACACATTATGAATACCGACCATAGTTACAAAATTCAACACATGCATGACACATCTTTTCAAGAGCATGAAGGTGAAAAATATTTGGGTTTTGAAAATATAAGAAGGGGATTATGGCCATTGGGCCATTTGAATGGTGTATTAGGTATTTACTTTTCCATCATAGTACTGATAGAAATATAAATTTGATAATTTTACACTCTTACATTCCCTTTCTCTATGAACTTAAGAGAATTACCTAAAATGTTAATAAAAACATGAAGAATCCAGATCTCATATCCTCTAATATTCCTATGCACATTTTATTTCCCAGAAAGGTTAGTTTAAGGCTCTTATAAGTTCTAGCGGCCTCAAGCTAATTTTAGCTACATGAATGAGCTCTTGGAAGATAAGTATTATAAAATTCACGCAAAATCTATCAAGTTTCACCCTTGAAAAGTCAAGTATCTCATCAATAATATTGGATATACATTTTTTTCTTCCTTACATGATACCCATTGTGTATTTATAAAATTCATTGAGATTGGGGTCCACAAGTAAAGAACTAAAAATCCCAATTACCTACAATTGCATTCTCATCTTGTGTTTTATCACTGTAATTATATCCCTTTAGGAATTCATTGTGGGCTCCACTTGGTCCTTGGAAAATTTTAGGGTAATACTTTGTTGTTTAAAGTATTTTATGGTTTTTAGAAACTCCTCCATAATAATTTCATAAGAAATTTCAATAATCACCTTGCCACTGCAACTTCAACTTTGTCGATTTCATGTTTGGCCCACTTAAGTTATTACTTCTTGGGGTGGGTGATCTAGAGAAGAGGTTGCTTATCTTTGTTTCTTTCTTCAAATCCTAGCATTTCTCCTTCTACCCCTACCATGTCATAATGATTCATATTCAAATTTTCAATTGTGACGTAGTTGTCACAGAGAAAACCATAAATGGATGCATCACATTAGCCTCTGATTTGGCCCATGAATTGGTTGAAAATATAACACACTAACCAAAATCCTAGATAATCACTTACATAATGGAGTCTACTAAAGCTATCGATATACCTATTGCAAAGATATTCCATGCATTCTCCAAATATAATTGGTTCATGTACATAGGAATGGATTAATCCCACATTTCCTTAACTTCCATTACTTTGTGTATTTATATTGTTGATGGTTTGTCTTTGTAGAGCTTCATTGTCAAAGTGGATTGCCGATTCCATGTTATTGAATATTAGTTTCTTAAACTAGCGAATATTATGATATAGAAAAAAAATTATGTTAACATTGAAGATGAGAATGTGTTTGTATGTGATAGGAGTGTATGATATGCATGTAAAAACCTCAACCTCCTCATTGAAGAAATGGAACCCTTGTTGGATGAAAAATATTTCTCATTTGATCCCCTATTATACTTGATGCTATACTTTTAATATGGTCTTAAAATAATCATCAATAAGAATTGTGGGCTACATTTTTCATCTCATTGTCCATTTTCCACTAAAATGTTTTTTTGTGCATTGATGATGTTACAAAACATGCAATTTACTCTTTTATTGGGGGCAATAACCAGTATTATGTCAAACCACCCATTCTTCCCAAACCACCAAAACAATTATTTGTGATAATCTATTGGAAACTTTTCCATTTTTGCTATATTGATGTTCCTTGTAATGTGAGAAATCTCATCCATAGGAAGAACACATACTTGATCCCTCTCTCAGGGTGAAATCCTACCATGCACCCTGCCCTCATCTTTCATTCCCTGGCTGATGTTTTCACACACACATATTATTGTTTCCTTTTTTACAAAAATAGAAATTGAGTTTATGGCAAGTGTTTTTCCTCTGTTACTTATTTATTCTTCCTCATTTTCTACTCTATTACTCCTAGGGGTCAATTATTAACCCACATCGTTAATTAGACTATATTTAAGGATCATAAAACCAATACGCAGTTGTGGATCCACATGGATGGTAATATTTACCTTTTTACCAGTTGCACGTTTACCCCTACCAAATGATAAATTAGTATGATCGTAGAGATTACTCTACCTTTTTAACAAAATTACTACAATTTGTTTCTTCAAGCCTAATACAATCATGATTGATGTGAAAGGATAAATAAATAGAGTAGTGGGAACCCATAGTTTTACTAGGATTTAGGGATGGAATTAGATTTCCCTTATTACGAGAATTCACCTCTAACTCCACTTCACGTAACTCATCCTTAACATTTTTATTACCATAGTAATCTTCACCCTCCTCAAAAGACTCCCCCTGATGATCATGAAGATTAAGAATGTCCTTTAACTCATGTAACTCTTTATCTATTTCCACAATATTATGGTGAAAACACAATTGATCTTATGGTTAGTAGTTTCTATGTTTACTTCTAAGGACATATTGGGTTTGAAAACAAAATTACTAGCTTTATAAGGTCTAGTAAAAAAAATTATCAAGTCAATAAGTTTTTTTACAAGGTTTTACCAAATGGTTTAAAAATTATATTTCCTAGCTGGTAAAAAAGGTTGCATAGTTGGTAATACCATGGTCTAGGAGTGTCTTTGATACCACTTATAGGAAAAAAATTATACACACACACACAAACACACCCCACAGGGATTTGTATTGATGGTGGATGGGTGTACCATTCAGGCAATCTGAGCAATAGGTGTGTGTGTGTATGTATAATGGACACATCCACGGGGTTTTGGATTGATGGTGAATGGGTGTATTGTTAATGCACTCCTTGCAATAGGTCACAAATTCAAATCCCCCAAGTGTTACCCAACTAAAACTTCTATAGGCAGGGGGGGTTGCATGTGCATGATATTTACAATTGCTACTAGAAATATTATATACTTTACTTAACATTGGATCTATATGCTCGTATATAAACCTAAGAGATTACAATAATTATTATATAATTATATCTGGTTCATTACATATAGACTCAAATATTATAAAATTTAATGAAATTAATTAATTAATTAAATTACAAACAAAAGGGAGTGAGTAAAATATATTTAGAAAATAAAAATCTTTAGGACAAAATTGGGAGCAAGGTTAGTCATAACTCACAAAAATCCCCACCCCCAAATTTCCTTTTTTTCCCTAAGTTTACAATTTTAGGACTTCAAAATCTATTTGAAAAATGGAGATGCCAACTCAACCCTCTTTTTTGTCAGTTGAGTTTAATTGAAGTGGTGGTGTGATGGAATATTATTGATGTAGGAGCATCTGGACTTAGCTAGCAATGTGAAATTTTGTTCACATGTTGTGGCTAAACAAGTTGAATTTCACTGACCTAAGTGGTCAAAAGTCAATTTTTACCGAGAGAGTTGGATCTCTCGAGAAATGATCTACATTTGATTATTGTAATAATTAGAAATTGTCTTATTTTAGATTCAAAGATAAGTTGTTAGCACATGTGTGTGATAGAGCTTGAAAATAGAGATTGATTGTTAGAATTTTCAAAAATAGAGATTGAGTTGTTAGGCAAGATTGGATTGATAAAAAGAAGAAAAATGTAATGTAGAAGGATTTGGCAAGGATGAGAGAGGATTGAGTGAAGCAAAAGTCATGTAATAGAGCGAGGATTTCATATTGAAACAAGGGTCTTTTAAAGAAATGTAATTGAGCCAAAGGGCCAAGACTCTGTAACTGTTATTGTAATGATTAATTGATGTCGCATGTGATTATATATCAAATATGTGGAAACTCTCGTTTTGCCTTTGTTTCTATGTATTCGGGTCAGAGTCGAATATTTCTCTGTTTTTATGATTTATGATATAAAAGTCGGAGTTCAATGGAATCACAGACTTTAGTATTATTAATCGTGTTGAAGCTAGCTTAAAATCTTCGTTGTTGATCCAAGTTCAAACCAATGGTGCGAAACCCCACCAACCGTTGGATCATCCATATTGTATTGCAGAGATTTGTTACAAGGGGTGGACCTCAGGCCTTGAAGAATAGTGATGTGCGATATCGCATCGTAAATAAACATTGGTACGTGGTCGGACCGCAGGCCTTAATAAATTGCGAAGTGTGATTGTGAAATATCGCATACCAAGAAATCTTGTGTATGTTACAGGACCCCGGCCGCAGAACAGCACGATATGCAATGGAAGTGGGACCATTGACTATATTGCATTGCAACACTCTGTATGTAAGGGCTAAGACCTTAATGCTTACCCATAGCGATTTGAGATTGCAATATAATTTGGACCATTGGATCTAATGTATTACGATCTACGGAGAATCGTGGGCAATTCTATTTGAAGGGTGGAAACCAAAGAGTCGTAGTAAAGGGGGACTGTAAAGGAGATAGCAAACATGGGGGCTGATTGTTGAGATTCCTTGAAACAATTGATTCCTACGTCATTTGTGGTATCGGGGCAGAGATTAAGGTTGATTACGGTAAACATGCCGCCGAGGAGAGGAGCTAGCATTGGTCGAGGAAGACCGGAAGAAAATGCAGTTCTGCTGGAGGAGATCTAAAGTCTGCATGCGAGGATGGAAACAATTGAGATTGCTCAGAGAAGAACTCTTGATGAATGGGATGACAGTGCTAAAGAAGAATATTCTGAGGAAGAAGAAGAGGAGGAAAATGAAACTACCAGAGTTATTAAGATGTTGGTGAAAGTAGGAGGAAAACCAAAGTTGGAAATTCCTACGTATGAAGGGAGTCTCAATGCAGAAGAGCTAATGGATTGGATCAAGTCATTAAACAAATATTTTAACTATGAAGAGGAAGCTGGCGACAAGAAGAAGGTGAAATTTGTAGTTACCAAACTGAAGGGTCATGCAGCTATTTAGCGGGATAAGCTACAGACATCTAGAACAAGGAAAGGAAAGTCCAAGATCAAGCAATGGGACAAAATGGTGAGTAAGATGAAAGCCAAATTTATGCCTAAATATTATCAGTTAAATCTTTTTAAACAGTTGCAGAATTTAAGGCAAAAAGGAATGTATGTTAAAGAATACACAGAAGAGTTTTATAGATTGAGTATTAGAACAGGACATGTAGAAGATGACATGGAGAAGGTATCCAGATATATCAATGGCTTACGATGACATACAAGACAAGATCATCTTGTTAAGTCTGAAGACTATTGAGGATGCCTATCAAGCAAGTTTGAAGTCAGAGGAGAAGATGTTGAGAAAACAGAATCAGAGGAATAGAGGAAGAAGCTTAGTAAGAGATAGAGGAACTACCAAACCAAGGGGATAGCAACATCAGCATGAAGCAAGTAGTTCAAGTAGCAGACCACCACAGAGAGGGGATTTTAATAGAGGAATATTTTCACCCAAAGGAAGGGGCCGAGGAAGGGATATTTGGTGCTACACATGTGGAGAATGGGGACATGTATCATGGGATTGTCCTCATAATAAATCAGTAAGTCAGAGGAATGCAAATGTGGCTAAGGCAAAGCCAGAAACACCTCTACTTATGGAAAAGGAAGAACCCCCTGAAGTAGGAGAATCCCTGTTGTTGAGAAGGACATTGCTTAAGACAAAGAAAGAGATTGAAGAACCAGCGCAGAGGAAGAATTTATTCAAAACTACCTGTAAATCAAAAGGTAAGTGTTGTAAAGTAATAATTGACAGTGGAAGCACTCATAACCTTGTTTCTACAGAGATGGTGGACAAGCTCGGATTAGCAAAGATAGTGCACCCTACTCCTTACAAAGTGTCGTGGTTGCAGAAAGGACATTAGATTATTGTGACAGGACAATGCAAGGTTGAAATACAGATTGGTACATATAAGGATGTAATATTATGCGATGTAATGCCAATGGATGTATGCCATGTATTGTTGGGGAGATCATGACAGTTTGATCAGAAAGTTATTCATGATGGGAGAAAAAACACTTATACATTGGAGACTGATGGAAATAAACATACATTGATGCCATTGAAGGATGACACTGACAAAGGAGCACCTGGAAATAGTGTTATGCTGATGAGCGGAAAGGAGTGGTTGCAAGAGATTGGAAAAGGTGAAGAAATGCATTTTGTTGTCATAAGGAGACCAAAGGTAATTTTAACTTACACAAACTTAGATGATTTACCTGAAGAAATCAAAACTTTTTTAAATGTTTTCGATGATATTATTGTGGATGAGTTTCCAAATGCATTGCCACCGATCAGGAAACTTAGTCATCATATTGATCTAATACCAGGAGCGAGTTTTCCAAATAAAGTAGCTTGCAGATTAAATCCTCAAGAGAATGCAGAAGTTGGAAGACAAGTGCAAGAACTAATGGATAAGGGACTAATCAGAGAGAGTCTTAGTCCATGTGATGTACCAACAGTACTCAGTATAAAGAAAGGAGGTGAATGGCGTATGTGCACAGATTCCAGAGCCATAAACAAGATCACAATCATGTATATATTTCCTTTACCACGCATGGATGATTTGATGGATTGTCTGAGTGGATCAAAGTGTTTTACTAAAATAGATCTGAAGAGTGGATATCATCAAATAAGAATTTGAGAAGGAGATAAATCGAAGATTGCATTTAAAACAAACTGTGGGTTGTATGAGTGGTTAGTGATGCCTTTTGGACTCACTAATGCACCTATCACGTTCATGAGATTGATGAATGAAGTCTTGAAGGAATATGCAGGCAAGTTTGTTATTGTTTATCTTGATGATATTCTAGTTTTCAGTAAAAGTAAGGAAGAACATCTAGAGCACCTTAAATTGGTTTTAAGAACTCTGCAGAAAGAGAAACTACTGATAAATCTAAAGAAATGTAGTTTCATGAAATAAGAATTAATTTACTTGGGATTTGTAGTTTCTAAAGAAGGATTGAAAATGGATCCAGAGAAATTCCAAGCAATTTGGAACTGGCCTATTCCCATAAATATATTTGAGGCAAGAAGCTTCCATGGTCTTGCATGTTTTTATAGAAAGCTTATCAGAGGTTTTAGTCAAATTTGTGCACCAATTCTTGAAACAATTAAGGAGATTAATCAGTCGTTCAAGTGGACATAAGCAATAGACATGAATTTTAAATTACTGAAGAGGAAAATCACAGAGGAACCAATTTTAGCTTTGCCTTATTTTGGAAAAGTATTTCAAGTTGAAATAGATGCTAGTGGAGTTGCAGTTGGCACAGTTCTCTGAGTCAGGAACAAAGACCGATAGCATACTTCAGCGAGAAATTGAATGAAGCAAAGAAGAAGTGATCTTCTTACGATAAAGAGTTTTACGCTATTGTACAAGCCTTGAAAAAATGGAGACATTATTTGCTGCCAAAGGAATTCATATTGTATTTGGACAATCATGCATTACAGTTCATAAATAACCAGCCAAAATTGAACCAGAAGCATGCCAAGTGGGTAGAATTTTTGCAGAGCTTTACTTTTGTGATAAAGCACAATAGTGGTAAGTTGAATAAAGTCGTTGATGCGTTGAGCAAGATAAGTTTTATTGTGTAAGAATTCAAAGTTGGTGTTGTAGGATTTGAAAACCTGATTGAAATGTACAAAGATGATGCAAATTTCAAAGATACCTATACAGCAGTTCAAAATCCAATAGTTCATAGCAGAATTCAGTGGTTAGTTTATCTCATCCAAGGAGGCTATTGTTTAAAGGCAACAAGTTGTGTATTCCCAAATGTTCTATAGGGAAAACATAATGAAGGAGAAACATATTGGAGGATTATATGGTCACGTTGGACAAGATAAAACCTTTGCTCAGGTGAATGCTTTTTATTATTGGCCAAAAATGCAAACTGATGTTAAGAGATTTGTTGAGAAGTGCAGGATATGTCAGCATGATAAGGGGAGAAGTCAGAACACAAGATTGTATCATCCATTGCCAATACTAGACTGACCGTGGGATGCAGTTAGCATGGATTTTGTTTTAAGATTACCAAAAAATCAAAGAGGGAATGATTCCATTTATGTTGTGGTAGATACATTTTCCAATAGGGCACATTTCATTGCTTGTAATAATACCAGTGATGCAACACATATAGCTAATCTACTTTTCTCAGAAATTGTAAGATTACATGGATTACCTATAAGTATTGTGTCTGATAGAGATACAAAGTTTGTAGGACATTTCTAGAGAACTCTTTGGAATAAACTAGGAGCTAACTTCAGTTTCAGTTCAGCATACCACCCTCAAATAGATGGACAAACCGAAGTAGTAAATAGGAGCTTGGGAAACATATTGAGAAGTTTAGTGTTTCAAAATCCTAAGCAGTGGGATTTAGCACTAGCTCAAGCTGAATTTTCTTATAATGACACTCCAAACCGAAGTACTGGAATTAGTCCATTTCATATTGTTTTTGGAATGAATCCAAGAGGTGTGTATGAGCTTAGAAATTTGGGTAAACAGGAAACAAGAAGTGCAAAATTTGAAGAGTTTGTGGAACAGATGCAAAAACTACAAGAAGATGTCAAAGGTAGATTACAGGAAAGCAATGGAAAATACAAACAGAGAGTAGATATGAAAAGAAGAGAGAAAGAATTCCAAGTGGGAGATTTAGTGATGGTATATTTGAGAAAAAAAAAGATTTCCTGCTAAGACTTACAATAAACTAAAGATGAAAAAGATAGGACCATGTAGAATTGTAAGAAAGTTTTCAGCTAATTCATATGAAATTGAGTTGCCAGAAGGGATTGGAATATCGTCTATCTTCAATATTGCAAATTTGTATCCATACAAAGGGAAAGAGACAAAGCTACAGGAGGAAACTACAGAAGATGAAGTTCAAACTTTGAACTGGGAAGAACAAATGCCAAAGACAGTTAAGAAAGAAGTGGAAGTTGTTTTAGAGAAAAGAGTATCCAAAAGAACTAGAGGACATATTTATTTTCAATATCTAGTCAAATGGAAAGGACAGCGAGTGGGGGATGCTAGCTGGTTGACTACAACAGAGTTGCAGAAGTATGGATTAAGCCCTGAAAATCTGAAGGATGATTCTTTTCTTCCTCGAGAGTCTGATGCAAGAGCATCTGGACTTAGCCAGCAATGTGAAATTCTATTCACATGTTGTAGCTAAACAAGTTGAATATCACTGACTTGAGTGATCAAAAGTCAGTTTTTACTAAGAGAGTTGGATCTCTCAAGTAATGATCTCCATTTCATTATTCTAATAGTTAGAAATTGTCTTATTTTAGATTCAAAGATAAGTTGTTAGCATAGGTGTGTGATAGAGCTTGAAAATAGAGATTGACTATTAGAATGTTTAAAAATAGAGAATGAGTTGTCAGGCAAGATGGGATTGATAAAAAGAAGAAAAATGTAATGTAGAAGGATTTAGCAGGGATGAGAGAGGATTGAGTGAAGCAAGAGTCATGTAATAGAGTGGGGATTTCATATTGAAACAGGGGTCTTTTAAAGAAATGTAATTGAGCCAAAGGGCTAAGACTCTGTAACCATTATTGTAATGATTAATTGATGACGTGTGTGATTATATATCAAATATGTGGAAACTCTCGTTTTTCCTTTGTTTCTTTGTATTCGAGACAGATTCGAATATTTCTCTGTGTTGATGATTTATGATATAAAACTTAGAGTTTAATGGAATCACAGCCTTTAGTATTATTAATCGTGTTGAATCTAGCTTAAAATCTCCATCGTTGATCCAAGTTCGAACCAACGGTGTGAAACCCCGCCAATCGTTGGATCACCCATATCGCATCGCAGATATTTGTTACAAGGGGCGAACCTCAGGCCTTGAAGAATAGTGATGTGCGATATCACGTCGCAAATAAACATTGGTACGTGGTCGAACCGCAAACCTTAAGAAATTGCGAAGTGCGATCGCGAAATATCGCATACCAAGAAATCCTATGTATGTTACCGAACCCCGGCCGCGGAACAGCACAATATACGATGGAAGTGGGACCATTGACTATATCGCATTGCAACACTCTCTATGTAAGGGCCAAGACCTGAATGCTTACCCATAGTGATTTGAGATTGCGATATACTCTGGACCATTGGATCTAATGTTACGATCTACGGAGAATCGCGAGCAGTTCTATTTAAAAGGATGGAAATTAGAGAGTCGCAGTAAAGGGGGACTGTAAAGGAGATAGCAAACACAGAGGCCGATTATTGATATTCCTTGAAACAATTGATTCCTGTGTCAGTTATCCTCCTCAGCTAGGTTCTATTTTTATAAGTGACATGGAAAAGCTTCAAAATTTTATAAAATCTAATTGACCCTAGGCACCATCATCGAAATGAGAGGAATTGCTCACCAATTTTCCAAAAACAATACATTACATGACTTGTTTTAATCATTTTTAATGATCAATTCGTAAACCCAAAAAAAAACTACATACCTCAAACGATAAAACAAATTTTAAAAATAGAATCCCAACATCTAAGTTCCATTAATATAAATAATGTTTAATACAATCCAAAAAATATATTAAATACAAGAGGAAACAAGATCAATAGTTTCAATGCAACATAGTCCTAGCCTCCACTGCTAATTAATTAATTAAGGTAGTGTGGGGTACATATTTCATCGTTAGGTGGGGTCTACATTTTCATCGTTATTTGAGAATGATTTTTTCACTTGTAATATGTCGTTATTCCCGCCTTTGTACATGCACAATGAAAGCTACGTCCACACATATTCCTCTACCTACGCACAACTTCCTCCACAGAGCTAGTCATTTTAACATTCATTCGTTACTAAACGCTAACTATTTTGCCTCTTGTTCATAATTATTATCTATTTTAATTTATACGGTTAATATTTTTTTTTTAAATAGGAAAAGGCCAAGATAAAATGTCATTAAAAACAAATAAAATTAAGGTTATGCATTACTAAATTAATAATAATTCATGATATAATGCAGAAGAAGCTCATTGTGCAGAAGTTTGGAGAAGTGCATAACATCTTTCATTGCTAGTGTCAAGTCTGCATTTCATCATTATTCAAGAATGCTTTCCGCATTCGCAATATTCCATCATTCCCACCTTCGTACACCACAACGAAAGCCACTTCCACACATTTCCTTTTCCTTCGCACAACTATTCATTTTGTCTTTCATTCTCTCGTTTATAATTATTATATATTTTAATTAAGATGGTTAATATTTTGTTAAAATAGGAAAACACCAAGATAAAACCTCATTAAAAACAAATAAAATTAAAATTGTGTATTTCTAAATTAATAATAATTCATGATACAGTGTGGAAGAAGCTCATTGTGCAGAAGTGTGGATCCTTTGCACTTCTCTGCACCTTTTCACAATGAGCCATCCTATGTATTGTTCACAGCTAGTTTTTTTTTGTTTTGGAACAAGTGTGGGAGTGTGGAGTTTCATTTTAGCTCTCTCTCCTCACAAAACACCACCAAAACACACAGCCAAAATTAATGAAAAATGTAACATAAATCTAAAGGTGATCATGATGAAGAAGAACACAGATTCTTCAGGCCACAAGTTGTGGCTCTCCTGCTACCGCTAATCATTTTGATAATTATTATCTATTTAAATTAAGACAGTTAATATTTTATTAAAATAGGAAAAGGCCAAGATAACACCTCATTAAAAACAAATAAAATTAAATTTTTGCATTACTAAATTAATAATAATCCACGATACGGTGAAAAATGATCTAATTGTGCATAAATGCACAGAAATGTGGAGCATGTTCACTTCTCCTCACCTCCACACAATGAGCCATCCTCTACACTGTTTTCATTTTTTAATACTAAAGACTTCACACTCTAAGTTTTTTTTCAAAACAAATGTGGGAGTGCAGAGTTTCATTTGAGCTCTCACTTCACATAAAACACCGCCAAAACACACAGCCAAAATTAATGAACAAAGTAACATAAATCTAAAGGTGATCATGACAAAGAAGAATAGTTTTCCCTGTGGTCTTACACAGATTCTCTGGCCACAAGCTCTGCTTTTCCAGCTCCATTGAAATTCGACATGCAGAGGAGTAAATCCCATGGTCACAACTTCTCATGCATTTGCTTCAAGCAGGAGTTTGCAGCGTTCAATGATGTTTCTTTGCATATCCTAGCCCCTATGGAAACATTTTTCTTGGGGCCATCAGCCAATTCCAATCATTTGAGATGCCCATTGTAATGTTGGTTATAGTTCCACACACATATCTTCCAATAATTCTTATTCTCGGATCAATACAATGTTATGTTAGTCATGGGAGACAGTTGTTTCCAAAGCATATTACTGGATGCACTTTTGATTACACTCATTTAGATGGACAAAATACAATCGGGTTAAATTCTAACAAGGACAGAAGTTGGTTGTTCCATACGTTTCTTTCCTCAGTAGTCAATCCAATAAACGTTGCACATAGTGCGGAAAAAATTATTCACAAAATTTCATTTCATTGAGCGAAATCTTTGTTTATGGTTATGTTTCTGAAATTAGGTAGTTGTGTCAAAATGCAAAGAAATTCCATTGTGCAGAGGAAGCTTTCAAGCTTGCATTGTGTGGTTGTCTGCACCCTAAACTGAAGGTTTTTATTGTTAATATTTTAGTATTAAAACATAATCCATATTTGTTGTTCAGAAGAACATTGTTTATGCTTATATTATTGATAATATTTTAATTGTAGATAGTGCAAACCATTGTTATTAATTGATTCTATTTTCATAAATTTTTCTGCACAGTGAAAGCTTTGGCCACTTCTACGTTGACATTGGACGTTTTTATTAATCGATAAATACATTCGGCTGACATATGCAATATTATTGGTAATATTTTAATTTTAACTAATTATTATCTCCATATTTCTGAAGATATGTTTGTTTAGACTCTTGTGTGAAAGTGCATGGGAATACCATTGTGTGGAGAAAGTTTTTTTGTGCGGATCTCTGCACTTCGCACTAATATCTTTTATTGCTAATATTATTGGTAATATTTAAGTTATAAATAATGCATATCTCTATATTTTCTTTTGCTCGAAGACCCTTCAAAGATCTCAACACGCTTTTTTAATATATATTCAATTTTTATCAATGTGGTCCTTCTCAAAAGTATGCATACATCCAACGAGTCAATTGACTAAAGTTTGTGCGTAGTGTAGAAAAAATTATGTACAAAACCACATTTCATTGAAAAAAAGCTTTGTTTATGATTATGTTTCTGAAATTGGGGAGATGTGAGGAAATGTGGAAAAAGTTCACTATATTACCTAATATAAGAGAATTTAGCTTTGTTGATTCCACACTAATGGTTTCTATTTCTAATATTTTAGTATTAAATAATCCATATTTTTTGTTGGCATGTCCAATTCTCACACCATTGAACAGAAGCTTTGTTTGTGCTTATGTTTATGAAATTGGGAAAGGGAAGCTTCCAAGCTTTTATTTTATGGATATTTGCACTTCACACCAAACACTTTGTTTGAGTGTGAAGCTTTGTTTGAGTGTAGATACCAAGTGCGGAAAAGTTCAAATTTAATAAACAATACCACACAAACACTTTATAGCCAATATACAATATCAATTTTCATTCATCAAATTTAATATCACATTTTGTACTCATTATTTGCGTTATCTAACATTATTTTTATATGCAAAAAAACAAGTGTGAAAGGACAAGTGTGTTATATGCAAAAACTTTTTTGAGATGGTAATGTTTATGAAAATGCGAAAACTTTGAAATTGCATTTAGCATTAAATAGTTAATTAATGCAAACATTGAACCTATATGATATTATTGATAATATTTTAGTCATAAATAATGCATATGTTCATATTGGCTTTTCTTGGAAGAGCACTCTTTATTAGTATGTCATAATAATAATATAGAGGCATCGGTTGCTTATCAAATGCACCTTTTTTTGCATCATTGAGCATAAGCTTTGTTTATGGTTATGGCCCTGAAATTAGGCACATGTGAAAAAGTGTGGAGAAATTACGCATTATCAAATAATCGTTTTTACAATTGGGTAGAAATTCAGTTCTCTTATTTGGAAATGATAACATAATAGTTTCAAATATGTGCAGAATGATGGTGTGTGGAACAGAGAACATAAACATCTGCAAGCACATACTTCCACAATTCAACATAGATCAATTGTTAAGATATCTATGTATTGGAATGAGCATCAATTTGTTTAAGTAGGTTATTTCTTGTGCAGATATTTCACTTTGTAGAAGAAGCTTTCTCTGCACAATGAAACTTTTCATTCTAACCTCCACACAATGACAACTCTGTAGAAGGAACTAAGCAGTAAATTCTTTGCTTACTAGTTGATTAAAAGTTTTAAATAACACAAAATTAGCAAATGAAGGTCAACAATATCAAAACTATAATACCAAGAGTTATTTCATTGTACGCACAAAGGGTGTGTCAAAAACATAATTAATTAATTAATCAATTAATATGAATAGGTATAATTAAAGCAAGCTTTCATTGCGTACAATGTTGCAGTGTGGATCAACTACAATGAAAAGTTTCTCCATATTTTTGTAATTCGCGGAGTGATTGTACTAGTATTATATTATTAATAGATATATGTCTAAAGATGAAGAACTATTGTCAAATTTTCAATTTCATTTAAAGCAAAAACATAACATTGAATATAATAGAAAAGACAAAAGCATATCTTTGGATATTTATAGAAAACATTATGATAACATTGATATAGAGTCAAATTCAGTAAGAATTGTATTCAGAATAAAATGTCAATGATTGTAGCCATAATTCAGATATGTATGAGATCATATTCAAAACATAGTAATAAAAGACAAAATTGTTGAACAAAGTCAGAATTTATTTATTTTTTCAAAAGAAAAAACACTGGAAAATTATATTAAAGTTTAAAAAACTAATACATATAACATCTCATCAAAAGTATAAACATGTTCAGAATAATAAAATTAGAGTAGATATAAGGACTACAAAATGAATGTAAAAAGTAAAAATATGCCCTAGTCAGTGTGCTCAAAACTAAATAAGAAGTCATCTTTCTACTATGCATACCCGAAGCAAAACTCATAAATGAATAAATTTGTCAATGTATCCCAGATACATGCTCAAATGGAAAAGAAATAAAATACTAAATGGTGACCCCATATTGAATCTATTGTGAAGTAAGAGTCAAACGAGAGGGATATTTCCCTCCTCCAAAACCACTGAACCTGATCTGAGATGAAATTGAAAAAAAATTGGAGTTGCCTACAAGTCTTCCTTTGATAATGCTTCATCTACACAATTTGTTTCCCTGTAAACATGCTTAAAAGAGATACAAATAAAGGATTGAGATAACATATGTATCTGTGACAATCAATTTACCAACGAGGGAGGTGAGAAATTAAACATCCCATAAACCCCATCAACAATGGCCTTAGAATCACCATAAACTGAAATACAATCCAAATGATTCATCCTGGCCAAATATAACATCCCCCAAAAGGATAAATTTTATGCACGAGAATTTATGCCCTCCCCTCCAAACCACAAGTAATGAAACTGCAACTGAGGAAAAATCAATAAAATTTCCCTGCAACCACACTTACCATAATGCAAGGAAAATTGTCAAGTAAATGCATTTTTTCTAGCAGAAATTGGGATTGTGCTTCCTTGAAAGGCACCTCCAACCATAAAACAATAGTTTGTATATAGTAATTAGAAAAGATTGGCATAAAATAATCAGCAAAGCTAAATTCTCTTATATTAGGTAACATAAAATTGAATGTTGAACAATTTGATAATACTCACACTATACACAATTGTGTTTCATGACAATGCTTCTGTTAGATTTGTTATAAATTGATGACTCATTGAATAAATACATTCATTGTATTTTTTATGTAATTCTTGTCAGGCACAACTGTAATATCCATTTTCACATTTTTAGTGAAAGTTTGTTTTTCAATTTTCCTAGCTTCATTTTACACCTTGGCAACTGACTCATAGTTTTGCTTATTGACTTTAGCAAAAGTAATTAGCCATGTGTCAATGTGTTCTGCACTAAAATCAGTGATGTTATCAAAATTTGTTGCCATTCTCTTTTTTATCTGCTTCAATTCAACTTGTAGCTTGTCGTTTGAAATTAATTCGTAACCTTGCATGATACACAGACCGTCTAAGAATTTTATAATATATATTTCCCTGATATAGGCATCACCTCTCCTATTGCATAGGTCACTACATTCAAAATTGATATTTTCAAGTGTATTGATTCTCTCTTCCCTTCCAGCTTCTAATTGCTTCATTCGAGCAATGTCTGGAAGTTGTTGGTTTTTATTTTCAATATCAAAGAGAAGTTTTAGCCTCTGTCTAAAAGTAGCTAACTCATTGTTAATGAAATTCATGTCTTCCTTGAGATTATTGTTAACCAAATTCATAAATGTTGCCATTTTCTCTTGCAAACGTGTTAAATTAAAAATTTCTTTCCATGCATCATCAATAATTTCTAATCTAGATATATGACTTCACTACATTAAATAGATTCGTATCCTTGTTAGATTGTTGTGGTGTTGCGGCAATAGAACTTGACAATGAAGGTGACAATATTGCAAGTGGAGTCATTAACAGAGGAACTAGATCCGCAATGTCTTGTAGTTATTTTAATTTCCTTTTCAGTGTGAGATTTTCTACAAGCACTTTGGTAATAGATTCAGTAACTACATCATTGGTAGATTGATTCAATACCATGACCCCCATTGTGTCAATGCTAGACAGGTCAATATCCACTTATTATTGATGAGTAATATTTTTATTTTCAACTTTTACCTTTTCAATTCTCAATTTTTTATTTTCTTTGTGATATTTTACAATGTCACAAGATGTTCATAAAAAATATTTTCCTCTTCTGCGATTTGCTCCATTATCTTCTGATTTTTTGCCAAACGAGTAGTAACCCAGTTAAGTAGTAAATTGTTGTCACCTTCCACATCTATAGCATGTTGAATGCTTTCTTTATTTATAGCACTTTTAGACTTCGTTGTTTGAACTATGTGTATTTGCTCTAGAAATAATTTTTGAAGATTATCTTGCTCATCTCGATGACTTGTTGGCTAACCAATAAGAAATTTTCCAGAACCAAAATCTTTTCTCTTTCCTAGACTCGTGGATGACGTTGCACCAGTAGGTGGTGTGGAAGCTGAAGATTGTTGTGTAACATTTAGGGGTTTATGTTTCTGTCTTGCTTCCCTATTAATTTTGGTTTCTTGAGCTACCTTTGGGCATCCATTGCCGATATTTGGTATTTGATTGTCAACAAATTTTGTAAAATATGTGGTGTGTAAACATATTTTGAACTACGAAAAGAGTTAGAGACACTATTTTCTTGCACATTATGAGATGAAAAAATTCCATTAGTTCTTTGTTCGGACGCAATTTAGGTTATTAGGGAAAAGCAAATGCGAATAGCAAAAGCAAAAGAGAAAGAAATAATAAATTGATAAAATGGAATGTGTGTTTCATGTGATAGATTTGATAAGATGTAATGACTATTGCAGGTGTTGAAACTTTTGTTAGGGTTCCTATGTTCATAAACTCCAAAAATAGAAAATACAAATCCCTAAAAATTTGTGCAGAAAAAGAAATATGTTGTAGATAAAATCTTGAAATAACTTGAGCAATTGACAAAATGAATTGTTGAATAACACTGAGTCTACCTAGTTGTGAGCCCAGGAAAGTATTCTTTATTGTAGATGTCTGTGTTTCTCTTCTCTTCTGTTGGCAGATTCAAATACTGCTTGGTTGATTGTATAAGTTAAAATAGCATGTTTCATTTATCTATTACTTACATTCACTTCCATTGTATTGTAAGTTCACAATTCTCCGCTCTAGTCCCAATTACCAATTGTTCTTCTTCTTCGTGTGCAAACAACCACATTTGACACTCTTAATAAATAGCAGTTGAAAATATCAAAGCCATTGTTTACGAAAAGTAATGGAAATAAATATCGATATTGTAAAATGATCTTGTCCACTTACTACGCATTTTTCTATTGATTTATTATGATTGGAATACGTGTCATTACAAACAGAAATATGTGATACAACATAAGGTTTTTGTCAATCTGTGCTAGGTTTTCAAACATTTTTTGGTGCATTTTTTAGTTTAAATTGCTCAAAACCAGGCGAGAATTTATTGGAATCCCAATTTTGGGTAGAAAGTTTTGCAAAAACTGACTATCGAACAGGTTTTTGAAATGGCTAATGCATATATGAAGTATAAATAGTATTTTAAATAACATAAAATAAGATTTTTGTGATTTTGACAATTATCTTTGAAACTATTAGCAACAATTGTAAGCAATCATAAATAAATATTTTGCACAGATTTTCTACTTCTATCATGAATTGATTTAGTTATTAAATTGTTCCCCACCATTTAATCATTGACGATTCATTTTATTTTGATACTAGAGTATGAAAAACATTGAAGGAAACTTGATCTATGAACACTCTGATACATGATTTCAAAATCACGGTACAAAGCTAATTTCCATAACGCATTCTAGTTGGTTGCCCGCACATTTTCTCATGATTTCTGACAATGGTTTTCATTTTCTAAATATATTAATCATGGCTTAATAGTTAAATTCCATTAGTTCTTACCACCATTTTTTCTTATTCGTTACCAGGTTCAGATTTGATTTATAGATTTATTGACACCTTTAACATTTCTAATAAATGGAAATTGAAAATACCAAAGCAAATGTTAATGGTAGGTGCTAAAATAGATCTCAAAAATTGAAAATGATTTCCTTTCTTACTTTTCTTGTAGGAATTTACAGTGTAAGTTCCTCAGATAGAACACCAAAGGACACCGCTAACAAACGGATCACAGATCAATACACCAGTATTCTTGACGTGATTAAACCCTTAAAGAGGGAAACAGTCCATGACCTGAGCCAACGTGGCCACTTCAGGAAATGTATTAATAAAATAAATAAAATTTACATAAGCTTCTCTCATGAACGGACACCTTACAAATGACCCTCCATGCTCTTTAAATAGAGATCATGGACCAATCTGGTGTTAAGCCATGAATAAAGTGTCAGTAATACCAAGGAGGGAATGAACCATCAGATCACTTCATGTCTAGAACATATCATGACTATCAGATTGTAAGTTACAAAAGTACATAGTAAAGAAACACACTTTACCTAACTCTACACTAGACCAAGTTATACTTAACTATTTCCTATGTGTCGGAATATCCTAACATCCCCCCTTAAGAAAAACATGGGATAGGATTGAAGGATGTACAAATATGACACAATAGGATAAGGAAGGAGGAATTAGAGCCTATTCACCCTTAGTGACAACTTCCTGAACTCCAACCATAAATCAAAGTTTAGTAAACTTTACCTCTATGAGAGCCTTTGTAAAGATGTCTGCAACTTGATCATCTGTTGAACAATGTTGCACTTTAAGAACATGGTCATGAATGAGCTTTCTGATGAAGTGCATGTGTAGTTCAATGTGTTTGATATGCTGATGTTGGACTGGATCTTTGCATAGTTGAATGGCACTTTGATTATCACACCAACATGTAGTCAGATTTTTTTGTTGAAAGGCAAACTCTGACAGGATCTGACGAAGCCACAAGGCTTCCTTACTAGCTTCTACAGTGCCATGATACTCTGCATCTGTTGAAGAAAGAGAAATGGCACTTTGTTTCTTGCAAGCCCATGTAATAGGTCCAAAACCAAGAGTGAAGACATAACCTGCAGTAGACTTCCAATCATCAGGGTCACCAGCCCAATCGGAATCAGTGAAACCAACCAATAGAGGAGATGCTTCTGCACTGTAATGAATCCCAAACTGAATTGTACCTCAAACATAATGAAGTATTCTTTTAGTTGTTCTCTAATGACTTTCATGTGGGTTTTGCATAAATCAAGCAATAAGGCCAACAACAAAGGAAAGGTCAGGACAAGTATGGGTCAAATACAAAAGTTTTCCTACAAACTTACGGTATAAGGTAGCATCAACTTCAGGGTAAGTACAAGTGACTAAAATATTAGCTCCATACTAAAAGGGAGAAGGATTTGGCTTATAGTCTTCCATGTGAAAGTGGCGTAGAAGAACACAAGCATACTTGGACTGGGAAAGGGAAATAGCTTCCTTGGATTCCAAGACTTGAAGACCAAGAAAATAATGCAAGTGTCCTAACTCTGTCATTTCAAACTGATTTTTAAGGCTAGACTTCACATGGTTTATAAGGTTGGGATCACTACCAGTAAGGATAATATCATTAGCATAAAGAACAAGAATGATAAGAAACTTACCCACTTTCTTGGTGTAGATAGTATTGTCATAATAATACCTAGAAACACCGGTATCTAAAAGAAAGCTATCCATTTTGCCATACCAAGCTCGAGGAGCTTGCTTGAGACCATAAAGGGATTTTTTAAGCTGACATGCAAGGTTGGAGTCTCTTTGTATAAATTCATGAGTTTGTTCCATATAGATTTCTTCATGCAAGTCCCCATGCAAGAAGGCAGATTTAACATCCATCTGATGGACTTCCCATTTGAAAGAGGTAGCAAGGGAAAGAACAAGGTAGATAGAGTTCATTTTGACAACAGGGGAGAAGGTTTCAGTATAGTCAATGCCTTCAACTTGTGAAAATCCCTTAGCAACAAGACGAGCTTTATGTTTATCAAATTTTCCATCTGGTCCAAACTTGGTTCTGTAAACCCATTTACATCTAACAAGTTTTCTTCCTATTGGAAGAGGAACAAGATCCCATGTATCATTTGCCACTAATGAATGATATTCTTCATTCATAGCTATGTCCCAATCTGGATGGCCTGAAGCTTCTGCAAAGGTGTTAGAATCATAATTCGTTGAAGCGTGAGCCAGTAAAGAAGAGGCTCTATTGAACTCAGAACGTGTACGTCGTTGATCTGTAGGATCACCTGCAAGAGAACCTACTGCATCCCCAGTAACGCGGACGCATTTTGGAAGCTGAGGAGCTAAAGGAGGATCTTGAGAAGGTGGGGGAGGATTGTCATCCTCGCTGTCATCATCTGAAGAAGAAATTTTTTCAGAAGTAGAAGGGATAGAGAGAGGTGGCACATCTGTCGAACTAGGCTCGTAGGCTGATATATTTTCAGCAAACTTTAAATCTCTTCTAATGATAAAATTTTTTGATTTAGGTGAAAGAAGTCAATATCCTTTGACATCTTCAGGATATCCAACAAAAATTACATTTTTCACTCTTAGGTTCTAAGGCTTTATGTTTCTCATCGAGAATATGGGCCCATGCTTCACTTCCAAAAAAACGAAAGTGACTTACATCTGGTTTAATTGAGCTCCATGCTTCTTCTGGAGTGATATTCTTTAAAACCTTAGTAGGAGTGTGATTTACTATGTAATTTGCACAAT